>BMAU01019374.1:1622500-1892500 GCA_019973935.1 Trichonephila clavipes | reverse complement strand
GCGGTAGATAAAGGGTTAAAATGTATTTAATTAACGATTAAAAATTCCACCAAGAAAAATAAATAAATAAATATGTAGAGTGCGAGCTAATAGTGAGAATTGAAAAAGGGCATCTATTTTAATATGTGTTTTAAAATATATATTTATATATATATATATATATATATATATATATATATATGCATTCAAACTTCTGTTGATCTAATATGTTTTTAACATAAAACTTTTTTGCTAAATTCTGCAATATTCCGGAGTATTTTCACAATTAAAATAGTATGCGCTCAAAACTTCATGTAATGTTTTATATTCTTCAGATAAAAATGAAAATTTTAAAGCTATAACATGACGAGGGGCTTAACAAAATTTCAATTTGTCCAATTACTACAATAAATATCAGAATCCCCAAATCAAATAAAATATTTAACTTCAATTTTCTTTCCGGTGTCAAAAGACTTAGATACACCGCAAGAGAACTCTCTAATATCTAAAAACGTTAAAAAAATAAAATTAAAAAAAATTCTCTTTAATTCTTTTTTAAAGTATTTTTCAGAAATCATTTGGTAATTCTTTTTTCAAACTCAACTAGAGCTAAAACACACCAAATCAATTAGGTAGACGAGCAATAAATAATCATACATGGGATAGAACAGAATGCTTTTCAATTTGAAAAAATTAATTAGTTACTCCACTTATCAAATTAGGTAATTGCAATTACCATCAATTATAATGAAGACGTTTTTTAAAAGCTAGTTCTGAAAATTCAATAAGTGAGTTGATTTTTGGGATGTTACAAGGAATTAAAATATTGTTCTTATGCTTTTTAAAAATAATGGCAAAAAATATCCATCCTTTCATTTGCTTAACTTAGACTGATAATTGCGTTAATGTAATTTTCCTAATTATCTTAAAAATTAAATCTTTTTGTCCCATAACATATAATTACTCATAAAACTCTAAGAGGTCTCAGGGGTGTTAAATTTCTCTAGAGGTCTTAAAATATAAACGATTTTCAAACGCGTATAATTCTTTTAAATTTGAATTAAAGGATTCGAATCTTTTACCTATTGTTTAAAATAGAATGGGGCTTCAGAAAAGTATAAAATGTTCAAAATATAATAATAATTTTAAAAGTCATAAGCATATGAAAATTATATAATAAATATTAAGTATTTTTTGCTTTGCGCACGCTATTTTCTAAAATATTTGCCTTTGATGTATAAAACTTAATAGAATTATACAATGCATCATACTCTTTAAATCCTACCTAATTTTAGTATTATAGTATATCTTTTGTATTTCAAAATATTTGTAAAATACTGCAATTGTTTAAATATTTTTTAAAAATGTATAGTTCTTATTTATTAAAACATGTAAGTTATTATTCTATTTATGTAAAAGTAGCTATAAAGTATTCGGAATACATTTGTCTTTATAAATCGGCTTATAGCTCGTAATTAAACCTATTCTTTTAGAAAATAGCAAGCGCGACGTAAAACTTAATAAATATTTCTTATAGAAAAGTTTCTTATTTTTATATGCTTATAATTTTTAAAATTATGATTATATTTTAAACATTTTATACTTTTCTGAAGCCCCATTTCTTTATAAGTAATGTGTAAAGATTCGAATTATTTAACTTAAATTTAAAGAAATTATACCTGTTTAAGAATTGTTTATATTTTCAGACCTCCAGAGAAATTTAACACCCCTGTGACCCCTTACCGATTACTAAAGAAATATTTATGGTTGAAATCATTAAATGTTTACTGCTCTGAAACATACACGCACATGTATAAAAATACAAATTTTAGCAAAATTTTAAAATATATCTATCTAAAATACTATTTTTTTATGTCTTCGTTATTTGAATATTGGGAAAAGTAAATTTCAAGAAAAACGCTCAACAAAGTACTTGGTAAAGAAAGAATTCATTACATATGGATTTATGTGATTATTTGTTTATTTCTATGTCAAATGCCATAGTAACACAAGAAATTGATAATTTCTTTCTTCAATGAATCAATGGGTAATATAAATATAATTTTAACTGGTTGTATTTGAATCATCAAGAAAAATATCAAAGCGTACAAAACTTATGGTTTCAAGTCAAATTAATTTTTTAGTAAATAATTGTGAGGATGTTTTATTCCAAACTTCGATGGATATCTTGTATCAGATTATATTGTATAAAGAATTCTGGTAAATTAACCTTTATACATCACTAATCATACCCGTAAAATTGTTTGCGTTGAGAGATTTCGTATTAAAACTAAAGGGTGTTTTTTTGAGAGTGATAGAACTTTAAATTGCAACAAAACAACGATGTATTATTCGATTGACATGAATTTTTTTATTCGAAAGATAATCTTGTGGCATTATATTTTAAATATGATTTCTGGCATATAACTGCCATGGCTGGCTCCGATGTAGTCCAATCTGGACGCCCAATTTTCGATGACTTTTTCCAACATTTGTGGCCGTATATCGGCAATAACACGGCGAATGTTGTCTTCCAAATGGTCAAGCGTTTGTGGCTTAGCCGCATAGACCAATGACTTTACATAGCCCCACAGAAAATAGTCTAGCGGTGTTAAATCACAAGATCTTGGACGCCAATTCACAGGTCCAAAACGGGAAATTAGGCGGTCACCCAACGTGTCTTTCAATAAATCAATTGTGGCACGAGCTGTGTGACATGCTGCGCCATCTTGTTGGAACCACAGCTCCAGGACATCATGATTGTTCAATTCAGGAATGAAAAAGTTAGTAATCAGGGCTCTATACCGATCACCATTGACTGTAACGTTGTGGCCTTCATCGTTTTTAAAGAAGGATTTCACCAGCCCATAAAGCGCACCAAACAGTCAGGTTTTCTGGATGTAACTGTGTTTCGACATACACTTGTGGATTAGCTTCACTCCAAATGCGGCAGTTTTGTTTGTTGACGTAGCCATTTAACCAGAAGTGCGTTTAATCACTAAACAAAATTCGCTTATGAAAATCGACCATTATTTTTGAAATAAAATTGCACAATTTGAAAGCGTTGTTCAGGCGTGAGTCTATTCATGATGAATTGCCAAACCAAACTGAGAATAAATCACTTGACAGCTGTTAAATCGGTCGCCATCTTGGAAAGTAATACCAACTTAAACTTTTATACCTGGGAAAAAAACACTCTGTGTATACCTTAATGATAAGTTAAAACGGATTTTTTCCGGTATCTGTTTTGTTAATAATAATAAAAAAAATTAAGATATCATTATAGATATTTTTAATTAAGTATATTTATTTTTAGACATGTTAAACGTAATACTTACAGGTAATGTATATAAATTCAGCTGTGTGTTTCATATTCAAATGGATCATCATAATGTTGCTATATTTACGATATATTCCTTTATTTTTCTTATATGAATATATACATATATATATATATAGTAATCAATGACAAGTGGTCAGTATTTCTTAATAGGCCATTATTCTGAGAGTAGGTGTGCACTTTGAGGATGTTGAATTAATGAGTCATCACTTGTTATTCCACTTTATTTCACATTTATTCATAAAACAGGGAACGGATGCCAAGGCACAGAAAACATACAGCACAAAAATGTTCGCGTGCCTTACATTTTGACAAAGACTAAAGTAAGAGGATCAATTTTCCAGAAATCTCGGTATGTATACCAAGCGACAAACAGAAGTACACTACTCACAAGACCTCGGTGGATGGATAGATGTTTTTATTGGTGGAGCGTTGAAGATTCCCGTTAGGCGGGTAGTTAGTTATTATTTAAACGCGGATCCTTTAGGAATGGACCATTACAAATTAAAAAATATGTTCAAGATTAAACTAATGGGATATATATATATATATATATATATATATATATATATATATATATATTATACATGCATATACTTATACATGTAATAAATATATTTTACACATGAGAGGTTTTTTTCATTTTTCATTCTTTACTCAACAATGTATTTTTTTACTTATATTTTTTGATCTTTTAAAATAAGACTATAGCAAATAACTTATTTTAATATTTTTAAATGATTTCATACTTATAACTAAAAGTTCCAAAGTTATTTTGAGAAAAGTTTCAAATACTTTCTAATGAGTTTTATTGTGTTCTGTTCGGGACTTTTTAATAATCCCTATGGGAAATCACTCTCTATGTGCTCTTTGATTTGCGAATCTTTTTTGTAAAGATGCATATGTGCAAATAAGAGAAATGCCATTTAAAATTAAATGAATCAAGCTTGAGGACGGATATTAGTAAGATGTGTTAATGATAATTTGAGCTATATTTTGAATTGTCAGAGTATTTGAGCACATGACTTGGAGCCTGTTTTATAACAGGCTCCAAGTCCTGTGCAGAGAATATAACCATGCGTCTGGATTTCTTCATATACATGTTTGTTAAGCAGAATTTCTGTTATCTTAAATTTACATGTATTAATATAAAATAAAAGTTGTTTGTGCTTTAGGGATGTCTCTTCCTTCAATTCCCCTTCCAACTTACTAAGACGATGGAAACTAAGGAATATGCGTGACTTAAAATTTGTTTGGCATATTTCTTCTGTTGAGTAGAAATTTACTAAGAGCGTAGTTTTGCAAACATCGATTCCCAAAAAGGATTGCGTGAGATATACAAAATTTCTAGTGTTTGAGCTATTAAACCTACAGACATGAATCACATTGTATCACAAATCTGTCACATTGTATGGAATTTCTTGCAATGTTACAATAACTGATAACTGTTTATTACCTTAGCAAAGAACTATATCTGTACTACCCACAGTTTACGAGAAAATATGTTAAATGATGAAGAACAAATGATGATGCATGATGGTTCATGACGAGGATCCGTTGCATTTCTGTACTCATGTACGTGATTGGCTGGTACTTGATTGGGTGTGCATGTACTGTTCTATGGTCCCCCACGATCACCAGATCACACACTGTTGACTTTTTTTTCTTGTGTGGTCATCTCAAAGAATCTCTACACAAACAGACTTAAAGGCTTGGTGCTTGAATTTCGGTGGACACAGCGCTGCTGTGACGTGCGCCCTCAACCATGCCACGGCACGCTCAAGCCTCTCACCATTCGCATGGCGGACACTTTGAATATCTGCTTTTATTAATATTTCTGTTGATGTGTCCAATAGGGTGTTTTTTCCTTGCACCGCCATAAAGTTAGTTTTTCGTACTATCGATCGCGTTCGGGTACAGTTCTTTGGGTATTTTTTATGTACTCCCAACGCGAAATCTAGTTGTGCAGAGTTTAGGAGCTATTTCTTGGACATCCTGTATATGCGCGTGTGACAAACTGTTACTTTAATGCCCTATTCCAACATCTTTAAAATCTAGGGGAGAGTTTTACTTTAAAAATTACCAAGACTTTTCAGTTAAACGTTATTATATTATAAACTGGATTTAGGCACTTTTACAACATGTTATAACTAAACAAGATGTAAAAATTGCTGTAGCAATAATTGAAAATGTATTAGGGCTGTTTATATTATTCACTTTTGGTATTCTAGAAATAACGAAGATTTAAAGACATCAACTCAAATATCATTCACTTCATTTGAACAAGGATAAAAGTTGCATTGACTTTTTTTTTATTTATCCATGAGCATAACCTTAATAACTCATGAGTGAAAAAATTATGATTAAAAGTATTAAATGCCTACAAAGTATTTTCCCTCTTCCATATGTAAATGCATGGTAAATTATTATAAAATGTATTTTATTTAAACTTTTTTTCTGAGCATGCTTATAATATTACTTTCTATGTATTTATGCTTATAATATATATGCATTAATTTTAGCAACTTTATTATGTTAGACTTGACCCAATGCCCTTACAAGATCTTTCCAAGTATCTCAACATTTTTTTACTGATTTTCTGAAAAAAAATAGAACTTGATTAAATTAATATATCAGTAATATTATAAATAAACCTTTTCTTCAATATGTATACACAATACACAAACTTATTTTATAGAATCGTCTACGACTATATGGTAAATGGAAACGTTATCAATTTAATCTATAGAATATCACATCTTTAATATAATTTTAGAAATTTATAATTCAAATTCAAATATTAGAAAAGTGCTTCTCACAAACTTTCAATATGCGCGATCGAATTTTCAGTCATAATTTTAAACGCCCCCCCCCTCTTACAATAGTAATCTATTGAATAAAATAATAATTTTACTTTTAGGCTAAGACTACAATATGATTTAAACTATAAATCATACGTTATCAATTTATAAGAATATTACATCAGTGTTAACGTGTGTTTTGTTTTTTTACTATGGTGGAATGTATTTTGTTTTCTTTCCTTTCAGAAAATTGATAAATATTTTAAATATTCTGTTTTTGACTTTTTATATGTTCTCGCCTCTAAGTAGGGTTCTTACGCCCCCCCCCCCTACCGGGGGTTGTGCACCTCATAGTTTGAGAAACGCTGTATCAGAAATATTTTTCTTTAGGCAAACAGTTTCCAATTCCTAATAATGTATGAAACACAACAATAAGAATTGTACTATTATTTGTATCCTCATTATTATAATTAAGCTATGGGTAAATTAAGCTGAAGTTTCTTTTTGGGAAGGAAATGATAATTTTTTTTAAAAAAATATGAAATATTATAGAAAGGAAATTAATTGTAAGACAAACCAGGATTTTCACTGTTTTCTTACACAAATATTGTACATATAGGGACTGTAATTAAAAAATAATTTATGTGCCAACTGAAGACTCTATAGGAAATAAATAATTTGCACATTATAATACAAATATTTATTTCTAAAATATTTACAAATATTTTTTTAAGTTAAAACTAGTGTGCGACTATTATAAATAACATCAGTTATTACAATATTTTGATTTTAATTACAAATAATCCTTCAGGTGTTTCTTAACTTCATACAGTGATCCTTTATAATTTCATGTAATCCTATTTTAAGCTAAATGTTCTCAGGTATGTGTAATTGTGTTGCCAATTTTCATGCTAAGTAATGAAAGGATGAATTCAATAAATTTTGAAAAATACATTGAGAGAGAGAGAAAGGGAAATTAATTTAAAACTACTTCATTGACTTTCGTAAATGTCAAACTATATAATTTAACGTAAGTTTCATATTTCGGATGTACATTAATACTTTAAACAAGCTTTTGTAGTTTGCTGTTCATATTAATTTAGGTTTCTCAAAAAGGTAATAAGTTTTTCATTTAGTAATCAGGATTTGGTATAATTTTTTCTTATGTAGTAATTTGTTAAATTTGCAAATTTTTCTAAAAACGTATCCAGGTGTTTATATCATAAAACCTTCTGAGATAAGGCGCAAAAAATCTGAAAGAAAGTATACGGTAAAAACCCTTTTTTACCTAATATAGCATATTCAGAGAATATTATTCTACAAAAGGAATGCAAAAAATATTGAAATACATTGAACTAAATCCCTTATTTAACCATGTTTCTTCTCTAAAAGAACCTATTCTGTGAACAGTACCTCCCGTTAGGAAGATAATTTTTATGAAATGAACTTAACACAGACACAATTATAAAAACAAATAAGGGATAAAAATAAAATTACTTATTAAATATTTCAAACAAATATGAATTTAATTAATAAAAAGTTAAATTTATTGAAACTTAATTTAATTTTAAAGACATTGCGTTAATTGTAACTTTTGATTGAGCCTCTGAATTTAACAAAAAATATGATTACCTTCATAATTTTCAGCTTCTGCTAACACATAAATGTGATTTTAAATAGGGAACTTACTCCCCGAATTCAATTTTTTTTTCAAAATTTACAATGAGACATTAATTTTCAAAATAGTATTCCCTTCAAAATCTTAATTTTCCGATTACATTTGTTAGGTTTCATAAGAAAGTAATTTTTTTGTATTATAAGTTTAGTAACATCAAGCAAAATTATTTGTATAAAAACATTTAAAACCCAGCTCACATAAAATTACTTTCTTTCTTAAAAATCACAAAAAAATTAGGAATTTAATCTGAATGCATTAAAAATTGTTAATTAATTACGTATTTGATTGATTTAATCTAAAAGTATACTTTTGGTTGATTTAGGTTTTAATACTATTTGTGCATATTGAAAAGTATCTTGCTTGTATACATTATATTCTATTTCATGAAATTTCATTGACAATAATATATTAGGAAAAAATACAGAAAATTCAACAATGTTCAAAAAATATTCAGAACATATAATCAAAAATTTTTATTTCAATTGCTTATAACTTAACACAATTCATTATTTTTTTCTAAATGTTGAACACTTCAAGCTTAAAATTGTGCTGCTGATTATTTGTTGGTTTCTCCTAAAAAAAGAAAAAATCCATAAGCGATAATTTTTATGCAAAACATTTATAGTAAAAATCTATCTGCATGTTAATTACAGTATTTTCATTATGATCATTTTTCAAAAACTTTCGAAATAATTTAATTATTTTTTAAATTAAAGTAACTAGAGTTGTTTTAGCTTAGGTGTATCAAAACTAGATTCAAAATCTGAGTATTCTCGTGCAAATATCATTATCATTTCAAGAAGGCTTAATTATAACAAACTTACAAAACACTTCGCATTATGTTCATAAAATTCAGACATTCAATTGCAATTAGTTCAGCTTTTAAACAATAGCAAATATTATTGAAGTAAATAAAAGAATGATTTAAAATATATTGAATTCTCACCTTATATAAATATGCAAACGTTATGCAAGTTATTATAAAAAAAAATCACATGTTTACAACTAGTAAATTTTAAACTATTATAGTTAATTTATTGTGAACAAATTTAAAATTTTAATAAGAGAAATTAAACTTTTGTAAAAAGAGAAATGATTGAAAGAATGTTACCGTTTAAAAATATCCGTAATATCCAAGCCCGTTGTACCGGTAAGGCCCATAAGGAAGTCCATTCAATCCGTAAACTCCATCATAACCGTACGCTCCAAGCCCATTGTATCCGTAAGTCCCGTATCCGAGACCATATCCATCGTATCTTAACCCATAGAGACCATATCCAAGAGCATCGGATTTTGTAAAGTATCTGTTACTGATTCCATTTCCATGATGACTGATTCCTTCATAATGGCTGTAGTTGGGAATTACTTCGAAAGAGCAAGTAGCCATTGTCACAAGAGCTAAGACGAATACCTGTAAAAAGGATGCATTCGTGTTCGATATAAGTTTCATTAGAAATGCAAGAGATTTTTAAAATAGTTTGTTCATATTTTTGAGGTATTATGTAAATGTATCACTACGTGTTTTTTTTGCAATAGATTATAAAAGAGAGATGGATTTCAACTGTGACTAATTATTTTGTATAATTTGTGGCATTATTAATATAATGTTCAAGGTTCCTTTGGCGGGGTGCAATTGAAAATTTAAACAATGTTAACTGTTAATATTTAATTGTCGTTAAAAATTCTTTTAAATCTTTCAATATTTTTTAATTTAAAAATTGATTTCTATAAGAAAATAAGTGCTACGAATACTAATCAAACCAGTTTTTAAATTCTAAAGTTAGAAATTATTATTTTGTGTTCAAAATAATAATTTAAAGTATATTTTTTTCCATTTAATACCATAAAAAGCAATAAATATTGATACCCGTTAAACTTACCACAACTTTCATCATTTTCCTTTTTTCAATGCTACAACTGTCTGCTCCAGTAGTAATGTCATCGGGTTGAGAGAAATTGCTTTTATAGCAGCTCGTTCTACATCACTTGAAGCATATTTTTACAAAGGGTTCCTAATTGCGGTCAGTACGAAATTTATCTTTAAAATCAATTGTCACGCTCTTCTGGCTTGATGTGCTTAGCCTGTCAGGTGTTACTTATCTCACTATTATTAACATTTTTTTCTTACTCAAGGTTACTTTTTTTCCATGTAGCAAGTTATCATAAATATCTACGTAACTTCCGTAATTATTTACCTTGATTAGTTGCAAAGAAGGATTTTCATAAATGTATTATGTTAATTTGTGTATATTAAGGTATCCGACTTCGTTCGGAACCTTGATTTTAAAAAACCAGATAAATGGATAATTTTCATGATATTTAGTGTCACTTAGATTAGAATACGTGTATAAAATTGTTTTAAGGACATTTTAACGAAAACAAATTATTTGAATACAATATATTGTCTGAAAATGAACTGAGAATAGTCTTTTTTCAAAATGTTCTGCTTTTATAAAAAAGGCTTCTAAAATAGTAAAAAAATATTTCGCTTATATAAAGTAAAAACTTCTCCAGAAAGTCTGAACAAGGATTTTTACTCTCATTATTTTCACAGTTACCACCAATTGAAATAATTATCGACGTTTTTTTTCTTAAAATTTCCCCACTTTGTTGTCGTAAAATATGGATAAACCCATTTCTATGTTATATATTTCAAATATTCTAGTTGAGCCTCTATACAAAGGTCTGAGCTATATACAAGGAAAATATTATTGCAATAGAAGCATTTTTCACAAGAGGAGAATATTTTCACACTGGGTCATTCTATGTTCATTTTTTGTCAAAATGTTGTACTTAAATAATTTTTTATTGTAATACTATTCTTAAAACAACTTTATATACATTTTACAATCTAAGTGACACTAAATATCATAAATATTATCCATTAATACACTTTTACAAAATCACGGTTCCGAACGCAGACGGATACCTTAAGAAATGGATTTAAGTACAATACTTAATCACAATTGAATACATGTTCAACTAGCCAATAAAAGCTGTGTAATCAGTTTAATAAAAATCTTAAATTTCTTTTAATGTGTTGCGCAAAATCAGTATCATTGAGATACTGATTAAAACTGATAGAAACTACTTAAAAAGTTAAATACGATTTAATTTACTATATCATTTGATCTTTATGTAACTTAACTGGCTGTCTTAATTTTTAAAATACGAAATTTTGCTTAGTTCCATAAATATTTGTCATTCTTCAGATGTCTTATAAATATGTAAATGGGTATTACATAAGCATTGTAAGAAATAATACACCTTTTTATTACAAAATAAGTTTCTTACTTTAAATGTACATCAAACACTACATTACGAAAATATTTTATGTAACAAATTGGAAGTAAAAAAAAAAATCAAATGAATAATTTTTTGATATGATCTTCGTTACATTAAAAGACAAATGTATCAAAAAGTGATGCAAGGGAGATAAGAATTAATTACGAGATCTGAATCAGCTTTAAGGTAATAAAATTATAATTAAAATAGTAAATGTCTTTTATTTGAAATTTATAATTAGTCGTAGAATTTTTTCTCTTTTTATTGGTGCACAAAAAATGATACGGAAGAAACTATGCAAAACAGACATTATATGTAGTCATAACTGCTACAAAAAAGGGAAATGATGAAGACTATGGTAAAAAGTTACTGATATACACTGATGGCCACCATAAATACAATACCCTAAAAGAAGCATGCAAATAACATGAAATTTACAACATGCATTAGTGGAGGTGAGATATGCAAATGATTAGAATTTCAGAGCAGACACACATCACACGTGCCTGTGGCGCCACCTCAAAGCGCTATTTAAGGCTTCGAGATTTCGACGATTTCAAGTTCGGCAATTGTGTTTTTCTTGTGGTTTTTTCCAAAAACGATAGTTTATGTCTCGTAGAAAACAGCGATCAGCTTTTGATCAAGTATCCGAGTTCGACAGAGAAAGGATAATGACCTACCGAGATTGTAAATTATCTTTCAGGAAAATCGGTAGTCGTGTTGGACGAAACCAAACAAATGAAATGCGGATATGTGACAGTTGGATGCAGGAGGGTACGACAGACCGACGTGGCCGATCACATCTACCTCAGTGCACCACTTCACGTGAGAACAGGTAAATTGTGCAGATGGCAGTGACGGATCGCTCAGTCACATCACGAACTATAGCCTAAAACATTTTGTCTGTAACGCATCACTCAGTGTCGGAGCGTACTATTCGAAGCCATTTACAGCAGAGTGGTCTGTCCGCAAGACGTCCATTGCCTGGTCTACCTTTGACGCAAAACCACAGACGTCTCCGCCGTCAATGATGCGATGGAAGAAGGATGTGGGTGGCAGAAGGGAATAAAGTTGTCTTTACTGACGAGTCACGCATCTGTCTGCAACACCACAATGGTCGATTCGATTCTGGAGACACCATGGAGAGAGGATGCTGAACAGCTGCGTTATGCACCGCCACACTGGTTCTGCAGCGGGTATTATGTTATGGGGCGGTATTGGATATCACTCTCGCACTCCTCTAGTAAGCATTGCCCGTACTTTAAACAGCCAGCGCCACATATCCGAAGCGTTGGAGCCAGTTGTCCTTTCTTACCTTCAGGGCTTGACGACATCCATATTTCAACAGGATAATATGCAACCACAAGTGGCTCGCATTGTCCAAAGGTTTTTCGTAAATCACCAGATTGAATTGTTTCCCTGGCAGGTTCGCTCTCCGGATCTTTCGCCGATAGAAAACATGTGGTCCATGGTGGCTCAACGATTGACCCAGATTACACCCCCAGCTGCCACACCATATCAACTTCGGCAACTTGTGGAAGCTTCTCGGTCTGCTGTACCCCAAGAACACATCCAAAGTCTCTTTGAATCAATGCCGAGGCGTGTGGCAGCGGTGATCTCCAACAATGGCGGCTACTCAGGCTACTGATTCTGGCAGGAACCACACGTCACGGAAGTCTATAAATTTAATCATTTGATACTTGGTCAATATGTTATCTACAAAGTAAATTTTGTTGGGCTATCTCTTGTCTTTCTTGGTGTTGCATTTACGTTGGCCAGCAGTGTATAGAATTGTATAAGTAGGTTTTTAAAGTCAAATTTCTATCGAATTATTCTTATTTTTCTAAGCTATACTTTTCATGATCATATATTTGTAGTACAAATATATTTCATATAATACATACTGCTCACATTTTGAAAATGAAGTATATGTAGTATAGTGATCCTGAATATAGCTACCTTATAAGCAACTGAGTCCTTAAATTAAGTTCTCAATCTATTATTAACACTCCTCGTTGAAAATAAAAACAAATTACTTTATTAAATTAAATTTATTTTAGCAGCTTTTAAGTGGCTTACTACGTATAGAACGCATACAAAATATTGAGAGAGAGAGAGAGAATACACAGTTTTATATAAAAATTTATTTTATTTTCAAACAGTTTACTTTCATTTTTACATAAAATTAAATCAATTAATGATCAATGAGAATCCGAGTTTCTAATGTACTGAAATTAATATGGTGATAATAATTCACTTCCATCCCAGCCGAAACATTCAAATCCCTTAAGAAACACAAACTTTTTCTCATATTTTTTTGTCTCTTATAGCCACAGTCTCCAGCTATAATTCCTTCTTACAATAATTAAGACCTAATTGATGACTATAGTCTTGAATACGGAAATTACGGATACACTAGTTTTGGATCTGGAACTTATGGATATGGAAGTCGTGGGCACGGAATTTATGGATACGAAGATCTTGGATATGTAGCTTATGGATATCCTGAACGTGGATATGGAACATATTTTAACCCTCCGCTAGGCGTGCTTCAAAAAGTTCCATCCATTGGCACACGGCAGTACTCGGATGCATCCCCTCATACTTAAGTTTGAAGATGATGTAATCATTTTATTGGTGATATTTTCGAATAAAATATATTTGACATAAAATAATATTTAAAATAGAATTAGGAATTAAGATATTTATACGAAAAAACATAAAAAAAATATAATGATTAATTATCCCTGTATCAACACTGTTTACATTATTAGATGATTTGTTGTCTTCACGAATCACCTTACAATGTTCAAGGGATAAAGATTTTTCGTATAATGTATTATAATATATATATATATATATATATATATATATTAATACTAAACTGAAAACTACACCATATTACAAAAAAAAAATGTGTGTGCTTATGACCACACGATAGAAATGATAACTTCACATTTTGTAATGTTATTTCAGGGATTAGTTAGGCAAATAAAAAGCAAGGGTATATTTGTATTGTCTTGTAAAATTATTTATTCATATGTTTGTACTCATAATGTAATATTTTTGTACGAAATATACAATCATAGATGGGAATTAATTGCATTCTAAGAAGGAAACAATAGGTTATAAATCTCGTAGAGTCAAAATTTTATTTAAATATCCATGAAAAAACTCCGTCAAGCGTTGTTCCGTTCTTCCTCGTGCTTCATTTGGATCATTTGACATAATTAAATAGAATTTTGATTTTAAAAAAATCAACTAAAGGTTTTGATTTGTCTTTTAAAAAATCTACTTTAAATTCCCACTTAAAATCATAATAATTTGTTTAGAATACCCGATTCGGCTTTGTGATTTTTGGTTGTAATTTTATAATATTCAATTATATCCATGAATTAATTTAAATGATAGTAAGACAGGTAGCTAGTTGATTGGGAAGAGAGAAATCTAGGTCAAAATAACCTTTAAAACGGAATTTAATCAGAAGATTTACATCTCATAATCTCTGGCTTATACTGACTCTTTTGTCATTGTATGGCAGTTTTGTACAAATATATCCGGCGCTGCTGCAAGGAAAGACTTCTTAATTATATTTGGTTTTCTTACATTTAAATTATTTAATGTATAACTTTTCTTAATGCATGTATACTTAATTATGTTATTTTAAATTTTTAATTGTTTTAATTTTCTGTTTAGACTCGAAGTATATTTAAATGATGTGATTAATAGAACTATTTGTTCATTGCCATTCCAATTCACTTACAAAAATAGATTTTTATTCTTAAGTTCACTGCAATATTGCTAATGATAATTATATTATTTACTTAGCTCTAATCTTTGTCCTTTTTGTATATTTTATGTTTAATTCTACTGTAGGATTTCTCTTTTTCTCTAAGCTTATTTTTTAAAAATGTTACGTTTCATTTTCATGCTTCAACTAAGATTAGAAGGAATCCCGTATTCATTTTAGCAGAAAGAGGTGGCAGGAGGGGGAACAAACTACTACCTTTTAGAGTGACGGGGGAAACGTCCCTCCTTTTACTTTTTCAGGGTGTGTATGTCCTACTGAAGACAAAAAAACCCCAAATGAGCGTTATATTCCCGAGCGTTACGTTCAGTCAAGTTTGCTCTCCGGTAAAATGCGCCAGTAGAAGTTATCACTTTAAAAAAAAATCAAAATATTAACAAAATAGTACAATGTCATACAAACTGACGTTATTGGGCGCTTTGCGTCTTTTAGATTCAATAGCCGATGCCGTCCAAAATATTGAAAAATCACCCTCGTCCTTGACACTGAAACCTGGGGCGTGTGACGAAAGGTAGATAGAAATAGGAGGGGCTTGTTCCCACCCAACATGTGGACACAGCACCGAAACTATCTTTATTATACATCTGAGAGATTCAAACACCTAACAAAGGATTAAGAAAGTGCTTTTCAAACTTTCAATACTTGCGACCCAATATCAATCATAATTTTCATCGCACCCCGCTCCACACAATAACAATGTATTGAATGCGATAAATACAGTGATTCTCAACCTTTATTTTGTTGCGGCACACTTTTAACAATTTCAGAATTATGCGGAATACTAACAATAAAATAAGTTTCAAAGAATTTTACAAATCTCTCTAAATAAAATAATATATACGACAAAGACAATGAAATGTTTATAGAGTAATTAATTACAAATTAACTAACTATAAGAGTACATTTTATGCGAAATTTGAGCTTGGGGATTTTTGATCATTTCGTTTATATTGGGTCGTAAAAATGATAATGCCACTCTCATTTCGTCATCTTCATTTAAAAGTCCGGATCTTTTTTCTTTTTTTAACATTTTGATATCTGTTAATGCAGAAAACCTGAATTCATGCAAAAAAGATGTAGAAAATTGAAACAATATTTTAAAACTTTTTTGGCTATTATGAAATAATTGCTTCTAATTTTAATCCAAAATGAATTAATTGATTCTTCTGAATGTCTTGAAATTAAATTTCGATTATTACAGAGTGAAATAAGTTCTTCCTTTCATTCAAAGTAAATTCTTATACAGATGTATCCGTTATCACAAATGGATTACGAACCCGATCCATTTTTGTTATATCTATCAACCTACACACATGAAAGGATAAGTTAAATATACCATGTTTACCCTTAGTTTGTTTCTATAAAATGGCCGAATGATTCGGTTCCAGATTTTATTTTTTTTTCACAGAGGATAATTAATAATTTTAAAAAAATCTGGCGGCACACTTCAAGAATTTGACGCCACACAAAAGTGCCGCGTCACAGTGGTTGAGAATCACTGCGATAATACAATCCTTTGACGCTAAAGTTTCAATTCGACTTTAACGTCTTAAGTGCCAACGGTGTATATAAACGTCTTGCTCAGACAAAGCGTAATTTGTCCCGGACGTATAAATACGTTTTTCTGAAGTACGATCTTTTATGTTCACTGCCATCCATAAAATTATTCCGAAGGCTTTGGAATGTAATCAAAAGATATTGACAGTGTTTGTGAAAGAATTACTTATTTTAGAGGATTTTCTTATTTATGCCCTTTCTCTCGCCCCTTCAAAAACACGACATACGCATGCATACGTGCAAAACGGTGACATTCGGGAGCGAATCGTGTAAATTTCAATCGGCAGTTAAGGTATTAATTATAAGCTGTACAACTTATCAAGATAAGTGTTTGTTTTTGTATATAATCTAATATCTGCCAAGCCCGTGAGGTAATAGATAATTATTATTCTTGTTTTTTTTCTTAGTATTTTTTAAATTAGTTATAAAATACCATAAGTAAAACTGAAAGATTTATAAGCGTGTTATAGCAGTGTAAATATTTTATTTTATTTTTTATTATGTCAGAATGTATATTATTTGTTTACTTTCACAAAAGTAAAATATTTTTTTAAATCTTTTGTTTTCCACTTTTCTATATGCTCGCCCCCTCCTAAGGTTATCACGCCTCCTAGGGAGGCGCACCCCACAGTTTGAGAAGCGCTGGGTTAAGTAGTAAGGAACTGAATCTATTTACCTTCATTTTATTCAATAAAGTATTTAGTATTAATTACATTTTAAATCTGAGCTTAAAGTTAATCATCCCTAATCAACTTTTCTTAATGAGTGATATGATCGTTATTTATAAGAAATAATATACCAAAAGAATATTATCTTGGAATATTTCCTTTATAATAATAGGAATAAGTCTTTCTGTTCTAAAAGCTGTTTTTACTTTGATATAAGATTGTGTTTTGCTCATTAAATTATAGTATTATTTTCTTATCGCATTTGTTTTTACTCTTGGATGCATAATTAAACTAATTCAAATGGTCTAGAAATATTGAGCAATTCTCATTACATATCAAACAAAATAGAGTTAGATAAATATTTTTAAAATTCTTATTTGTGATATATATATAAAAGCAATTATCATCTCACAGTCTTAAAGCAAGGGGAAAATATATTATTATTTGTTTTTTACTATGAGATGTTCTAATTAATTTAATGGAATTATTTAGACTGGGAAACATAGGCAGAATTTGATTCTTTCAAATAGAAATTTATATTAGTTCAAGCAATTGAGTTTTTACTGTTTCTAAATGTTACTTAAAAGAAATATTTTGTATTTCTATTTTTTTTTGTATTGAGTTTTGTAGAAATATTCATCCAAAAATCTGATAGAAAGTTCCTCTTTTAATATTTCCGAAAGCCACGTTTTGTATATTTCATCATCTATTGATTATTACATAAAATATGCATGAAAAGTAGATTTTACAATCTTAAAATAATATTTACCAATTCCTTTTTTTAAAAAAATTCATAAACAATTAAGGGAAACTGAGAATGAATAGAATTGAAAAAAATTCATTTTTTGTAATCGTACTTTGAGAACATGCCAAATAAAAACTTCTTGTATATATATATATATATATATATATAATGCGATAAAATAAAATATTGATTATTCCATGGTTATTCTTTTTTTCATTAGAGTTTCATTTTCATTTAAATAAATATTATTTCACATTATTAATCAAAATTTAATTATTTTTTTCTTCGTTTCTTAAGGTAACTTCTACGATTAAGTTATTTTTTAAGTATTAAAATTTTATTCCTCATTCTACATCACATACTAATTAATTCTAACAGTTCTAATTTATTTTTAAGAAAATAATTATGAAAGGAAAAAAAAAGAGAAAACGAGAGAAGAATTAAATATTTGATACATTGTTACGATTTGTCAGTAAAAAAAAATTTTTTTTCGACAATTTTTCATGTGTTTCTATTTGATTAAATCATTTTTTTTGGATTGTCCTAAAATATAGCAGCAATTTTTTTAAAAAAAAATATTATATATATATTAAATCAATTACAATTTGGTAAAAAATACTACTTTTAAGTTAATATAGCTCAAATTTACTTGCTAAATTGAAATATTACGAGATATAGTGGGAGTTTCATCCACGAGAAACATAAATTTCGTTACAGAAGGAAAATCAATTTTTAAAATAAAATAACTCCATATTAGTAAATAAATTAAATGTGTTTGAGATTTTCCTGACTTTAATAACTAGTTGATCAGAAGTTAATAAAATTCATTAAACTATATTAATTTTCTCTTATTCTCACTTTAGTTAATTTTTTTCCCTTTAAAAAATCAATAATATTTATTTTGCTTTTAAAACTTTTTGTATGTGGATTTCCCGTGTACATTAAAATGTACACACTTGATGCTTTTAACAACAACACTCTTATTTGGGCTATAAACTGGTAGAAATCACGCGGGGCATGGAGTCACTCAAAACTCACGAAATCTTTAATTTTTGGGAAAGCTATTAGTTTATTACTAATGGCCTTGTTAGTATCCACATATATGAGAGTCTACATAAGAACTAAAATGGATTTGCCGCATCTCTCTCTCTCTTTTATATAGGAATGGCAAACATTTTTTACGATCTTAAAAGGGGCCTCATGGGTGCTAAATTTCTCTAGAGGTCTGAAAATATAAACACTTTTCAAACAGGTATAACTCTTTTAAATTTAAATTAAATAAATCGAATCTTTTACGCATTATTTATAAAAAAATAGGGCTTCAGAAAAGTATAAAATGTTAAAAATATAATAATAATTTTAAAAAAAATCACAAGCATATGAAAATTCTATAATATATATTAAATATTTTTTTGCGTTGCGCACACTATTTTCTAAAATAGTAGCTAATGTATAAAACTTTATAGAATTATAAAAAATGCATCATACTCTTTAAACCCTACTTAATTTTAGTATTATGTATCTTTTGTATTTCCAAAAATTTGTAAAATCTTGCAATTTTTTCAGTATTTTTTAAAAAAATGTATTTTTTTATTTATTAAAATATGTAATATGTAAGTTATTATTCTATTTATATAAAAGTAGCTACAGTGTAATAAAAATACATTTATAGCTAGTAATTAAAGCTACTTTTTTAGAAAATAGCATGCGCGACGTAAAACTTAATAAATATTTCGTATAGAAAAGTTTCTTATATTCATATGCTTGTAATTTTTAAAATTATGATTATACTTTTCTGAAGTCCCATTTCTTCATAAATAATGTGTAAAAGATTCGAATTATTTAATTTAAATTTAAAAGAATTATACCTGTTTAAAAATTGTTTATATTTTCAGACCTCAATAGAAATTTAACACCCCTGATACCCCTTGGTATTTAGGATGAATGAGTTCTACAAGCGACTACCTTCGTTTCGAAATATTTTCTATGAACTGACCACATTTTTTCACGTTGAACGACTTTTTGGTTTTTATTTCAGTTTTGTACGTCTCATTACGGTTTATAATTGTAAACGAACAGAATATAAACAATTAATATACAAAAAAATTAAGTGAATTCCTATTTAAGTTAACAAAGAAAAAAATTATTTTAGTTACTTTTTATTAAATAATTACAATTAATATTAATATGTATATACGTATGACAGAATCACAATATTAAGTGGCTGCATAGAAAGCGATTTTCCTTGCAATTTTTTCATTTTTCTTTCTATATATGGTGTTGGACTGTTATTTTTCTCTGTTCATAAATCTTATTCTCAGCCCATCCCATGTAGGAATCGAACCCATGACCTTTGGATTAGAAATCCAACGCGCTATCCATATCACTATAGAGGCGCAGCGAGAGATTTTTCTTTTTATATAGGGTGTTTGACTATTACTTTGGTTCGTTACTATTTATTTGTTAATTAATTTTAACTAATGAATTAATGCTTGAAAAAATGTATTTACATCAAGTGTCATCCACCACAAATTAAAAAAAATGCATTTGAACTTGAATGGACAAGTAGAAAGTATTTCATTAATAATTAAAAACTTGAACAAGGTATATATGTAGTACATACAGAGATTGTGAACTAATAGTAGGAATTGAAAAAAGAAATGAGCATCTGCGATCTGTATAGGGTGAAATTGAAATTTCGGAAAAAGAAATTAAGCAAGCAAAGAAAGAACCTGGTGAAATAATACTTATTAATCATAATAGCGAAAACAAATTTGAAAAAATGCGATGAATATGAAACGTTTGATTCGAAAGAGAGATTTTCAAATGCTACCTAAAGAATTCCATCAAAAGGATATGAAGCCACAAACCCCTTGCATTACGCACTGTCAAAAAGCAGCACGCAATAAAAAGTTCCCCATGCTGTTTGTCGATCATCTAAGGACAATACAACAATAAAAACTTTAACAAAATATGTAGTAAGTAAAGACAGTAAATATCATTTTTGTAATGTTAACAGAAGGGTCTGTGATTTGTGCCCTTTATTAACACCTGGATATAGGACAGTTACAGACATGTCGACCAATCTCATGTTTAATACAGGTTAAGCTTATAGGGCTATTTTAGAGATTATCTCAAATGGTTTCCATAATAAATATGGTATATATTTTTTCACCATTAAAAAATTAATGCAAAAGAACACTTTTAGATACACACGAAACGTTACGTGATATTTCAACAAATGGACTTTGCACTCGATAGTATAGGCATTTATAAATAATTCGACGTTTTAGTACATTGATTAATGTAATGGCTGACAAACTATAATTTTAATAATACAATAAAACCAGTTTTTTTAATAATACTGTTAACAATAATTTTCAAAATGCTATCAAACTATCATTTTAATAATACAATCAAAATCCAATTTTTAATAATACTTCTGACTACAATTTTAATAATACAATCAAACTATAATTTTTAATAATACTGATAGTTATAATTTTAATAATACAATCAAAATTTCTTGAGAAAAATTAGTCGCGGATAATGGATTTTTTAAAGAGTACAAAAGAAGGAAAATAGAAAACATTTAAGATAATCACAAGTTATTTTCTTCACAAATATTAAAAATTTAAACTAAAATTAATTTTTCTTGAAATGTAATTTATTAACATATGACAATTTGATACTCATAACTACCTTGCGTACCACAATTTAAGCATAAACAAAAAAATTCTAAATTTAATCAACCTGGAAATTAATAGATTTATCCAGGACTACTGTTGGTAAATCTTCTGATAGGAATATATTTACTGCAACCATAAATACTCAAAAATAAATATTTTTAAATATATTTATTTAAAAACTAAAAAAAAATTAGAATAACCAAAATAATGATCTTATAGCAGTAACATATAGTTACGCATAAATTTTTAGTTTATTAATGAAGCATTATGTATAAGAGTAATCTGTAATACTTAGATATCGGGAAAATTTCCAAAAAGTTAATAATTAAATGCTCATTTATTTGAAAATAATATTACTTTCGTCTCCTTATTATATATAAAAAATATCATAAATATATGATTGTTTTACAATTATACTTAAGAATTTATAAGAAGATATATGAATTCGTAAAGCAAAAACCATTTAAATTAGAATCGCTCATTAACATATCTTAATGGCTCAGAACTTTTTAATACATTTACAAGGAATTCACTCAGTCTTCATCTACTTAATACTAAAATCATACATTTTATGGAATGATAACACTTTTCAATTGTTATTTCTCTGTGCCTTCGTTTTGCTTTCTCTTGTCTCAACCACTTGTTCTCTTTCTTGTCTCAACCACTAGCAGTACTATATTTGATGAGCTGAACACAGTTATCCTTAATTAAAATTCATTTTAATATAGAAATCCCACAAATATATTATTTCCCCTCTTCTTCTCTTCACACAATTACTGGTATTAAATTTTTCATATTCACATTTCGAAACGAAATTTAAAATTTTAGATTATATCCCTGCAGGCCTTTGATTTGAGTTTCGGATACATTAGACCTTACAAGTGGGGCATACATATAATTTACTTGGAGGGGAGAAAATAACTATGTTTTTTTTTCGAATATAAGACTAATAAAGTCCGAAAAACCTCATATGATAAGCTTTGGGGAATCAGAGACATAACTAACAACATAAGTGTCATTTTTGACATTTAAGGCTGTTTTCGGCTAATGTAAAAGAATAGGACACAAATTTAGGATATTTTTTCAGATATATAAGAACTTTAACATTGATATTATATTCTCTCTTCATTATCTTGTAAGGAATAACTTATTTTATCATACATTTTTATTCGGGTTAACAGATTTTTCTTTTATAAAATATGTTGCGCATTTTTTATCCTATACCATAATGCTAAATGAGCTATGTCTTTGCATGTTAAAAGGAAAACTAATTATTTGTAAATTATTTTGAAGTTTTAAAATCACTTCATTATAAATTTCATGAGTTACAATGTCACAAATTTTTATCAAAATTGAGGCACTTTTTCTGTCTAAAAATGTGCTCCGCGAAGTTCACACTCATATGCATAAGGCGAAAACAGCCTTAAGTGTAATTATATGCCCATTTTCATTATACAAAGAATTCCATCATGTGTATAGGAAATCAAAGGGCTTAAAGAATTAAAATTGTCTAAATACATACAGAAATTAACAGATATTTTTCCCGAAAAGAAAAGAGATTTTAAAATTGCATAGTCCACCACAGTTTGAAAAAATATCAGTTCTATGAAGAAATTCTGAGGAAATCAAATAACTCGCTCTTGTAAAATGTAGTTCAAAAGTTATATTTAAATTTTAATAAAGGAGGTTCAACTTTGAATTGGTGTAGAAATGATTGCCTTAAAAGTCAAGTCCTATCGCTCATAGAACATAGTAGGGAGTAATTGGGTAATTAAGACACATAATTGTACACTTTAGAACTGTTTACTTTGAAGATATTTGAAATAGCTAGATGAATGTAATCGATTAAAAACTATTAATAATTTGATCATTAATCATAAATATTCAAAAAGTATCAACAAATGAAATAATTTATGTGGAAAAAAGTGATACTGCATTTCGCTAAAAGTTTAGAGAATCTTCAAAAGTACAGAAATATATTCTAAATATTATCCATAATTTAATTACAATTTTGAATAGTTATTAAGGTATCCCACTACGTTCGGAACCGTGATTTTGCAAAAGCGCGTAAAGGCTTACTTTTCATGATATTTAGTGTCACTTAAATTAGAATACATGTATATAATTGCTTTAAGGACATTTTGACAAAACAATGTATTTAAATACAATATTTTGGCAAAGAAATTAACTTAGAAGAATTTTTTTTCAAAATGTTCACCTTTTGTGAAAAATACATCTATTATAATACTATTTTGCCTGTATATAGCTCAGACCTCTCTACAGAGAATAACTAGAATTAACTAGAATTTTTGAGATATATAACTTAGAAGTGGGTTTATCCATATTCTAAGACAACAGAGGACAGCAATTTTAAGAAAACAACGCCGATAATTATTTCGATTTCTTGTAACTCTGAAAATAATGTGAGTTTTTCAAACATTCTAGTTGAGCCTCTGTAAAGAAGTCTTACTTATTTACAGGCAAAATAGTATTACAATAGAAGCATTTTTCACAAAAGGAGAACATTTTGAAAAAAGATTATTCTAAGTTAATTTTTTGCCAAAATAATGTATTTAAATAATTTCTTTTGTCAAAACGTCCTTAAAACAGTTTTATACATGTAGTCTAATCTAAGTGACATTAAATATCATGAAAAATTATCCATTTATGCGCCTTTTTAAAATCACGGTTCCGAACGTGGTCGGATACATTAAATAATGTGTGGATCATATCATTTTGAGGAACATGTGTTTTAGTGTATCACATGAATAATATATTATTTAGTATTTTATGAAAAAAGTGTCCTGTGTGTTGTATTTGCTTCGTTAAATTCACTTTCCTTGCTAAGGCATTGTATGGTAATTATTGTTAAATAATGCGGAAAATCGTGTTTGTTTGTTTTGGGTCACATTTAATGTCTAGCTTTAATCTATTGGATACATGTAGTGTGATGTGTAAAAAGATAAACTAACATAAAAAATAAAAGAGATTAGCAATTCAAGTACTTAAAAATATTGCGTTATAATAATTCCAAGAAAAATGTTTATTCTTATTAAAAGTAAGATAATATCGGGCCCAGTACTGATAACTTCATAATTTTAAAGAAATATATCTCAAAAGAAAAATAAAGATGCAAAATTTTCGTATAACATTTTAAAGGTTTCATTCATGCAATTAATTACCTTTAATGAAACAGCTTCTTAAAGATTTGCAAGGATATTTTGAGTTATTAAAATTCAACAACAGAAAAATAAGTAGTATTTGAAAGCTCCTGTTAACAGTAGCGTAACTAGAGATAAGTTTAACAAGACTTTTCTTGACCGAAATGGGATTTACAATCTAAATACTTTTCAATTGACGCAGAAAAAATAATATAAAAGAAATTTTATTCGAAGAAATAATATTAAAGCTGAAACAGTACTTGTAAAGCTCTAATAACAAAATGATGAAACTCGTGGTAAGTTAGTTTCAATCTTCTTTTTCTTTCTTTTTTTAATGTTCATTTTTAGTCAATTTTAATTTTTTGAATAATTGGTTAGAGTTAGATATAAAATAACTGCATGTGCACTTTACTAACCTAAAATTACTTTATTCATCTTATTAAATTAAATTTGTTTATATACATATGGTACAGATGAAGGCCCACCGTTGAGTGGGGGCTGATGTACATTAAACCTGTCAAGGTTCAAAGTCCTTCCGTTGTGATGGTAATTTTAGTTAAATGTTGTGGGTGCACCCTCATTTTTTGACCGATTTTCAAAATTAATAGGACATTCGTCAAACGCTGTCATGTTGCTTTATAGTGTAAGGTTAAGAAACTCTGACACAGCCACATGTATTTGTTTAAATTTTATTCAGTGTTTAAAAACAACTATGCACATAAATATTAATTTAATAATACCAGAAGCTTGATACATGTTTTTGCTATCTTTAAAATGTAGTGAAAGTTTGTGAATGCTGTTTATGTATTATCTGGGTTCCAACTTTTAAATACAATGACTGTTAAAAAGAAACTCTTTTTAAAATGAAATCTCTGTTAAATATTTTAATTTTTTTAAATACTCTTGTTTTTGTGTTTGGAAGTATTACAAATTTAATTCTCATATTTTAAACTTGGTTTTTGAACAAGTGTCCAAAAATCAATTTCATAATTCTACATATATATCAAATACAAAATATGTAGAATTATTAAGAAAGCACATAGTTGTAAATACGCATTTCTTTGTAAATTTATACAGTTCTTTTAAGTATAAATTTGGTTAAAATACAGAAGATTTATGATTTGATAGCTTGTGTTAAAAATATTTGGTTTTATGTGTTTCTATGGTATTTATATAAATGTTTATAAATTTTATAGTGCATATCAAGTTCAATAAATCTTTGAAATTCAAATTAATAAAAAAAGCAAAATTTTTGTAACGAGTTATTATTAAATACATTTTTGACTGAAATTGATAATTTTATTTGATCATTATTTCAATATACTAGAAGAAAATATTTATTGTAAGAGTGATGCATTATTTTCACTTGGACTTATTTCATTTTAACGAAACACTTTGTAATTCTAAGCACTATTTCTTACAGATCCTCTTCTTGACTCTCGTTGCCGCTGTTTCTTGCTCATTAGTCCCTTATTACAATTCTTATCCTGTATATAATGATTATGGAAACTATGATCTTGGATATGGATATCAAGATCTTGCATATGAGCCATACGGTATCAGTAATGGATATGGAATTTACGGCTACCCGGGATTTGGAAATCTGAACTATGGACATGACGCTCTTGGGTTTAGATAGTAAGAATTTTAAACAAGTATTTATTTATCTCAATGAAATACATTATGAATTAAAGAAATTCTAATCCAAGAATATTTTGTAGCTAAGTAGTAGTCCACTCCTTTTCTTTGAAAATAATTTCATGATACCTCATTTTGCTTAATCATATAATAAGTACAAAAATCGTGTTTTCTCTTTCACTCCAACAAATTAGGTTTTGAAAAAAAAATTTCTCTTCAGTGATTGCCAAGTTAATACTAATTTAAGATTTTGTGTAAATTTTGCAACTTGGAGGGAAATTTAAAATTATTGTAGCAAGACATTGATTTAACGTAAAGCATTATATTTCATAATTAAATAAATGTTACGTTTTTTTTTAATTTTATTTTAATGAGTGGGTTTTTATTAAATTTTATTAGAACTTATCTATACTTTTTATGAAACGTCAATCAACTTAATTTTTTTTTTTTTTTGTATTTCAGAAGGACTTAGGAAGAATAATTCTGAATTTTTCGAGAAGTGGAGTATTGAATCTTAAAGATGTAAATTCTTTGATTCTAGATCGAATTTTTAAGTTTGTAATTTCTGAAAATAAAAATTATAGATGCACATTCTATTTCAATGTTTTTTATTGCTAATTTAACCCTTTGCGTAACATGTAACCACTAGTGCATACAGGTTATGTATAGGACAAAATCCCAGTGTAACATCATGTGGATGCATTAAGGTATACAACCAGTGTAACCAGCTCAGAAAACTTGTACATTTTCTTTTATGGAATAAAATTACAAAAGTTAAGCTACAAAATATCAGGGTTAGAAAAAATGGTAAAAAAAGTACGAAAATTAGAATTAAAATTACGAATCTTTGTTAAATTTCTCGAAATATTCCTTGAAACAAAAAGCTTTTCCACATGAGTTACATAAGTGTATTGCCATTCTTGTTCCACATTTCTTCATCTCAAATAGACAAATCCGTATCAGACTCACTGCCCTGTTCAAAGGTCTTCGGAAAATATCCTCAATCAGAATAACTTCCGTAGCGATCCAAAGACGATGCCGTAATAAAAGTAAAAAAATTAACAAAAAACACAGCTGTACAAACTTTAGACTTGATATTTTGAGTCTGATACGTAAGGGGTTAAGACACAGTAAAAAAATATCATCTGAAAGAGCATTAGTTCGTTTATTTCATCTATATACTTGTTTGGGTTTTAGTTCCTTTAAAATAAATTCTACATCATTTAGTTTTTATATGTTCAAAATATACAATTGTTTTATATCCATACATCAGATAGTATTCTTTCTAGAAGAATACAGAATCTTCCGTTGTATTTCATGTACCTAAGACGAGAATTGAAAAATAAAATTTAGCTGGACACTACATAGAAAACTTGACGGGGAAACTATTATTCTAATAACTGATTATAAATTTTATTTTTATTAGTTAAACTATGAAAGATCTGGTTATCATTCATGAGTAGTATTAAATTTTCCCTCTGTAAGAGCATTATAACTTTTTTTAAAAAAATGTTTTATCAGATAGCTCCTTAGATACATAGGAGCATAATACATAACTTGACTCAAGGTAATAGAGCAAAAGAATTTATTTTAATTATTCACATTAATTCGTTTAATATTGAAGCAATATATCAATTATAACTTTTACCTTAAGTCATTTTTGAAATGCTTTGAAACCAAAATCTCTTCGTATTTAAATATTTAACTGGAATACTTTTTATTTTACTTGAACAGTTTATTCTAGAATTTTGAGGAAGTTATAATTTATTGAGGTATTTTAAACATCCACATTTCAAAATATTTTAAAGAAAATCTTAATATAGAGGCTTTGAAAATTTAAGCACGTTTTTTGAAATAAGAATTGACTATATTAAACTATTCGCAACGCACTCCTTCATCTGATTCCAGAAATTTTTAGATCATTTGAGATCGAATTATTTTGAACAATCGAGTCTAAGAGCATGAGCAACAGCTATACATACATTTAAGCGGGCATGGTACGATTTACATAAACTTTTTCAATTTAATGATTTTCATATTTTTTGATTAACTCCTACTTGTATGTATGATGTAAAAGGGATTTTGTGCTCATAATTTCATAAAAAACTAACCAATTAATTTTTTAAGGGAAAAACGTGAAACTTTTGAAGTGATTTTAAAATGCTACTCCTTCTCTACAAAAAATGACGTACATGTATGAAATTTGATTCACAACTACTTCAAACTATGTATATCAAAAGTTGGTATGGGTTTTCTGATAACATGATTTGTATTTGCACAATACTTCTTTATATGAATACTTATTGAAAATTTCTTATAAAAATATGCAAATTCTAAATTCAATAATTTTTTTTAAAAATAAAGATTACTTTGTTTGAAAAATATGTGTCAGCTTTTATTCTATGTACTATTAGCAACAATTGAAAAAAATTCGAAGTATTAGGTACAATAGAAAAAAGCCATAGTATTTTAAATGAAGAAAAACTAGTTATTTTATCTTCCCGAATTAAGTTAGTTTAAAGTTTTGATTTGCCATTGGGATGGGGATAAAAACAAACGTAAAAGCTATCATAACTCTACGCTTTTTAAACTTAGTGCTTTCAAATTTTGTGAATTTGTAGAAAAGCATATAAAAATAATTTAGGCAAAAAAAAAAATTAGATTCGATTTTTTGACCGATTTTTTTCAGTTGAATCGTACTGAGTCCTCTTAAACCTTTTCGATGAGGTGAATACTTTCCACAACTGTGCATAAAATGAATCCATGCATAAGAATCTAGCAGTTAGTAAAAACTAAGGAAAATAAATTTTAGGAATTTTAATAATTAAAAAATATATATTTTCTTTGATTAATTGAGTATGATTTTATTTTAAAATATGTTTTACGCTATCAGAGAGAGTTTCAATCACTGCCCGTGAAATCGTTTGTTTTCGAGACAAAAAAAATGTGAAAATCACTGCTGCTGATGCGGTTGGTATACTGTAATTACTTACATACTAGACATTGTTCCATTACGTACTGCAGCTATTAGATACGTTATTGCTTTCATCACTTGTTTTGCCTCAGACTTGGAATTCTCATCAAACTTTAAAAAAGTATTCAAATTAAGCCCTCAAGGCATTCAGAGTATGTGCGAAAAAGCATATTCAAACTACATATATCTGAACCAATCATATTGAAACCATTCCGTCTTAATTAACCGTGGAGGATATTGTTTCAATACGAAAGTTCTCAATTGTGAATAATGTCATGAATGTTATCATCGAGAATTATTACAAAGTCACATCTTAACCTAAAAGAGACTGTCTCCATTTCATTGCATTTCTGATTAAACATTCACATTTCTTAAATAATTTTTTAAACTAGATACTGAAAATATTCATTGATGGTTTAAGTAAAACTATCCTTCAATCTCAATTATTTTTCTTTAAGTTCCATTGATTTATTGCATTTTTTGTGTTACTATAAAATATGACAGAAAAAGAATTAAGAATCATTCCATTTGTTATTGATTTTCTCTTTAAGTTATTTTCACCATTGAGTAATGTTTTTAATTTAGCCTTTTCAGTACTCAAGTAACGTAGGCAATAAAAAAGTCTTCAAAATTTACATTTACTAGCTACTGTTTTTTTTTTTAATATTTTTCTATTTCCGTGAATTTTTCTATGTGTCATTGAATAGAGCAATAATAACTGTTACAATTTTTTCCTCAAATAAATTTTTAAATTTTATAAGAATTTTTGTCACACTTAATCAAGTAATATAATTCTCTTTAGTTTCATCTTAAACAACATTTTAAGTTGTAATGGTCCTTACTTCCCCGTCAGGACTGTTACGTTAATAACTGGTTATTGCCTTTCCACCTGATGGGAATAACCGTGACTATATCTCTTGAAAATTAACAGTTTTACGTCACAATCTATCGTAAAATACCTTTCCACCAATAAAAAACTTTGTCCATGGAAATCACTAAGATTCCAAGACTTCCGGTTGCCACTTTATCTAAAACCCCGAAATACTCTGAAAAAGCATTTTTTTTTGTCTTCACCAAATCTTCACCAAATTGTAACGTGCACGTTGTAGTTGTATGATATGTTCTATGTCTATATAAACGTAGGTGAGTGTCATCTCGATGTTTATTTGAGTGTGTCTAAATGCATAATAAAGTAGAGTATCTGTCAACAAAATACTGCCTCATTAATAAAACTGTTAACAACATCTATAATTCAATATGATTATCGTTAAAGAAAGCATTACCAATGTCTACAATCTTGTCATATATATATATATATATATATATATATATATATATATATATATATATATATATATATATAGATAGATAGATAGATAGATAGATAGATAGATAGATAGATAGATATAGATATAAATAAATATATATATATCATATATATCTATACAGATATATATATACATATATATATACATATATATATACATATATATATCAGATATATATAAATATACAGATATATATATATTTGGTGTATTGTGTTGAGTTGCAAAGTAAAATTGCAGTGATTTTACAAAAATAAACTTTATTTTCCAACATAGCAAATAATTAAGTTCCAGTTTATATATTCCCTTCGTCAGAGTGGAATTCTGGGAAGATAGAAGAAATGCCAGAGGACATTTCTTTTGACCAATGAAATTCAATAGTAGGCTTTAACAGCCAATAAGACGTAAGGATCAAGAATCCGTTACTATGAGTAAGGATGATACGTTATTATGAGTAATGATGATTCAATATTATGAAAGTACACTACATATACATATATATATATATATATATATATATATATATATACATATATAATTCAAAACATAAAAATATACAGATAGTTAGAACCTACTATAACTATACTAAACAGGAAGAAATAGGCACAATAGTACTATAACAAACTCCTAGCCTAAGGAACCAAGTTTGCAGGTTTGAACGAGTTTGAGGGCTAGCCAACCTTCATCTGTAGTTTGTCATACTATGTACCAAGAGGAAAAGAAAAGAATAACAATTGGAGGAATCTAAACATTATAATAAAATCACTAAACTAATAAAATATAATTATAAAATTGTAGCCTACAAGTATTCACATTATACATTTAAATTCGATGCAAAACGTAGATACTAAGCCTTACTTTGGGAGTGTATCAACTGATTATGTTTCCCGCTTAATGCAAGAAAGGGAAAGCATTTCCGCATAAAGTTAAATTATGATAGATTAATATAAAGTTTATATAAATATATATATGCACTTTTAAAAAATCATAAATATATATTGATATAAATATTAGTGTAAAATATAAATGAATCCTAGGCATATTTAAATATTATTGAATTATTAAACATGTGGCGTCATCTATTTAACAGTTGTATAATTAGTTTTTTAAAAAAAGCATAATGTCAATAAGTTATTAATACAAATTGTATAACATTAAGAACTATTAAAAATATAATTGCGAAGAAAGTTAGCAGGATATACATGTCCTATACATAGTTTGATAAAGTTATTAATGTTTAAATAAATATTAACTTTATCACTAAATAAAACATTATTACGATAAATATAGTTAAAAATAATATTTCTATATATAGATATTGATAAATTAGAATTCCAGTAAGGCACTTAAAGAATGTTAAAATTAAAGGCATCTATTTTATCATAAATATTACTATGTAATTTCAAATATATATATATATATATATGTGTGTATATATATATACAGATATATATATATGTATATATATGTATACAGATATATATATATGTATATATATACAGATATATATATATGTATATATATAGATATATATATATATATATATATATATATATATATATATATATATATATATATATATATATATATATATATATATATATCTGTGTGCTTCAGGAATGTAAACATTAATCTGTCTTGGATTCGAATATTTCCTTTAATAATCTGCTAGAGAGTGTTTTGTCTGTAATTAGATGCTATACGGAGAAATATTTAATTCTGTGGTAATTAAAAATATACGTTATACCAATTAACAGTTTGTAAGTTTAATCACTTCAAAACCGAAAGCCGACTCAATTTAACACGATGTATGAAAAACTTAAGAGCACTAATGTAATTCCTATTACTTCTCAAAAAATAAGTTCATTTATTGATTTTTTTAAAACTCTTCATAAAAACCTCAAAAACTGCTTCATTAATAATTGATGGTAATGATAATTGCCTAATTTGTTAAGTTGAATAACTAATTATTTTTTTTCAAAATGACATATATTTTTCTTAATTAAAAATTTAAGCAACCGAAAAGCATTTTGTGCTGTCCCGTGTTTGGTTATTTATTGCTTGTATACCCAATTAATTTCCCGTCTTCTAGCTTTTGTTTTGTTGAAAAAATGAAGTATTAATTAATTTAAATTCTTTAATCAAATTAATGATTGAAAACATTTTAGAATTTTTTATCGATATACATGCATATTTAAAAAGTCCTTTAAAGTACTTAAGATGTGACTTTGTCATTTAATGCCTGAAAGCAAATCGAAGTTAAGTATGCATGATATGGGTTCTGGTATTTATTGTAATGATTGCATAAATTGAATCAATTTTTTTTTAAGTATTTTCTGAATTATATTTTTTATGTGAACTATATATATATATATTTAACGATGTGTTGTTCAAAATATATTTTAATTTCGAAAATATACTGAAAGAGTGCAGGGTTTATCAATTATTAGTTAAAAACTAAAAACATATTAATTTAAAGGAAGTTTGAATATAGGTTTTTTTACTGAAAATTAGGCAACACATGTTGTTAGCTATATATTAGGTCCCATAAATATAAAAAGCAGTATCCAAATTAAGATTAACGACATAATGATGAATATATAATTGTCAATACTTTTTCAATTGTATTAATTTTACAAGTAACTGAAGATTGAAGGATTTATCAATTAATCGTTCATATTATTTTAACAGTGTATTTCTTTACAGATTGGTAACAAATATGCAAAACGTATAATGAAATGAAGTATTAGATCACAAAAAAATTATCAACAAACAAAAAAGAAACAAAAAGCCGTGTGAAGTTGATGTAACATACGAATTAATGATCGTTAGTTTTCGTTCAATAGTATTGCATTAACTCATTGCAAATTAAAAAAAAGTATATGTAAGTGTACTCATACGTTTCATTTCTTCGCATTTGGTTCTTCCTCTCTTACATAGTACGCTTTACACCAAAATAAGCATCTATTTTCTTAAGATTACAAATAACGTATAAAAAAGAACTACTTTAAGATATTTCTTTGAAGTTTAACAGTTGTGAAAGATCAGACAATGTTGCACTGCAGCCCAGATTATCTTCTAGAAATATTTTGAAGATAAAATAGTACCAATCCCAATTAAAATTTTTAACAAATCCTCAAATTTACTCATGTTTATAAAATAATTATAATAATATTTAATATTTATGTTACAGTTTTAAACGTATTTTAATGGTATACTAGCTGCATGGCCCTTCATTGCACGGGCTTTCTCTACATTTATAAATGCTCCCTTTCCTTAACAAAATCAGCACTTCTGATACTCTTTTTAGAAATGACCCCCCTCCCCTCCTTCACTTAGCCCGGCGTTAATAGGGCTTTTATCGAGTGTATAACTTAAAATTCCCTGTTTCGAAACTTTTTCGCTTCTTTTCTTTGTCAGGCAGGTTTCTTTCCCCCTAGCATTGCACGAACATTTTTAAATGCATAACATATTGTCATGAAAATTCCTCTCCCCCTCTCGCTATCAGAGCTCTCGAGTAAGTGAATAGTGGGACTTTAATATTCACTAACTCACTTTGCAACTTTTTAAGCTCCGGAAACGAAAATGTACCTTTATAAAAATAGTTGTATGTTGAAAACAGTAAAATTTTTTATAGTTACAAAATTTCACAACTTTATTAAATGTTGAATTAAAATTGTGATTATTTTTTGAAATATTCGATACACGGAAAAAGATTTCGTACAAATATTTTTATAAATGAAGAAGTTATATTAACTTTGAATTTGATAAGTAGTTATTAAATATTTAAAATTTGAGTATTTTTTAAAAATTCGTAAAAAACATTTTTCGACATTTTATTTTTTAAACCAGTAACTCTAAAGGATAAAAAAAATGAGTTTTTTTTAAAATCATTTTCAAATAGATGAACCGATATTGATTTATTTTAGTGAAAACCTTATAGTATGTAAAGTATCGTTGTTTTGTAAAAAAAATGTATCGAGACGAAAAACATTACCTTTCTAATTACAAACTTGCTGGTGAAGTGCGCGAATAAAATTTTGAGTATTTTATAAAAAATCATAAAATTTAAGCGATAATGTAGTTCCGAACCCATGTTCTGCCATTTAAAAAAGAAGCGAGCTAAGCGATCCCGAAGCAGTATCTTCGGAGAAAAGCTTTGAAAAGAACTTTAAAATAAAAGGAAGAAATATTCAATTTCGCATTGCGTTATTTGTTAAAGTTTCAGTTTTTTTCAGGCTTCATTATTAAGTTAATGCCTTCAACCTTCATACATCGATTGCAAACAACGGTAACTTTTAAACAAAAAAATTTAACAAGAATACTGCTTAAACATTTCTCGCAAAAAGGGGAAAACACAAAAAAACACAATTTTTTTTCTAAAAAACCATAATTTTTAAGATATTTTATCAATCTTTGTACAGATTACGGATAATGTCGTTCTAAGCACGGGAAAAAAGTTTCGTGAGATTATTTTCATAAACAAAAAAGTTATTATTTAAATAAAATTTTGAGTATTTTTTGAAAAACCGTAAAAAAAAATTGACATTTAATTTCTTTAAGTGTCTGATTCTAAAAGAGAAAAGCATGACCTTTTTTAGTATAAAACATCCTTTCATTAACACGAAAGAAAATGCACATGGAATGATTTAGAAATCATACTCATAAAAACGTATTGATTTTGACTCATTTTAAAAAAAAAATCGTAAAAAATAGAAAATATAGTTATTTTGTAAAAAAAAAAATTATACCATATCATAGCGAAGTAAATGATCTTTCCGATTCTGTAATTATTTCTTTTCTGAGTCTCATAATCAAAATTAGATCGCGTTTTAAAAACGTCTGGAAAAATAAGAAGTTCGGAGATTTTGAACTTGGCACCTGGAGGGGAAATATTGCTTAAATTATGCGTTTTAAGGTTTTTAATTAATATCTTTTTAACTAATTGGAATATTGAAGTATAAATGGTCCAAACGGATTCCTCGGGACATTCCCAATCTTTTGGTATCTTTGACGAGTTTCTGCGTCGTACGGTTCATGAGAAGATAGAGTCCCACGCCGCATAGCCGCATAAATACGTTTGTTTACCTACGAATTTTAATAGTGTAGATACTTGGGAGAAATTAAAATATCTCTCATTATATTTAAATATTTAAAAATAGAAGTAATTTTATGCCATGTAGAAATATTCGTAATATCCAATATCCATTATTTCCGTATCTACCATATTCAAGACTCTTTATCATAACCATATTCAGTACCATAAGGACTGCGTGAGTATCCAATAACTTGATCTTTTTTTTAAATATGCATTACAAAATCCCATTTAAATGGTAATTAAAAATACTCCTCCTATCTATTACAATCCATTACTTGAAGAAGAAAAATATCTTTGGTTAGGAAGAATTTATTTTTTAAAAAAAAGTCCTTAAGGTCCACAATTTAAAAAGGAAAGTCAAGGACAGTAGATAAAATATTTAAGAAACTATTTCGAACAATATATGCAAAACTAATAGATAAAATTAGTTAATTTTATCGAAAGTGAAATTAAAGTACATAGACAGGATTAATTGCAGCATTTAAATGGGCTTTACCAAACAAAAAAAATATGCCTACCTTCATTATTTTCAATTTCAATTAACCCATAAATACAATTCCAAACAAGAACACTCCATTATAAATTACAAAATTTTATTTCGAATTTTGTAGAAATAACACACACACACACAAATGTTTATATTTTATTCTCTTCAAATTCTTAGTTTTCAAGATTATACAATGAGTTATTTTTTAAAGTGCATTTTAATGAGGAAGAACGGAACTAAAAATTTCAAATTTTAACTAAATGTTATGTTTAAGAACATTTTAAAAACCAGAGTTCCATAAAATTATTTCCTTTCTTAAAATCTTCTAAAACGTATGAATTTTATCCCATTGTAATGAAAATATTAATTACTTTTGATTGATTCTAATAGATTCAAATTAAATGTACACTTTATGTTGATTTCAGTATAATTGTACTTTCTTTAAATTAAGAAATACATTATTTATGCCAATAAATTATATCATATTCCATTAAATTTAATTTTAAATAATTTGCTCCACAATTATAGTAAGTCCAGTTATATTCAAAAATTCCAGAACACATACTTATAATTTTTTTATTTAAATTGTTCAAAATTCAATACATTTGATCACTTTTTCAAAATATTGAATACTTCAAGCCTAAAATAGACTGCTGGTCATTTGTTGGTTTCACCTAAAAATAAAGAAAAAATGCATAAATCTCATCCCATCATGATAGCATGAAGTATCACACAAAAATTATCTAATTGTAGCATTGTAGCTGCAAGTTAGGTACAATATGATACTTTTTCGAAATCCTTAGACAGCAATAAAATATTTCCAGTTTTTTTCACTTAAGTATTAAAAAACTGTATTCAAGATTTTAATATTTTCATAAAAGTGTCGTTAATATAGCACGAATACTTAAAACTATAACATATTTACAAACTTATCAAAATACTTCTTAAAAACTCAGACACATCCAATTAGAATTAATTCACCTTTTATAAATAAAACTTAAATTTAGAAATTAAATTATTATTAAAGAAAACAAAATAATGATTTTAAGTAAATTAACGTTTCATCTTATTCAGTTATTATTAAAGTACCGTATTTATTCGAATCTAAGATATCAACGATTCTAAGCCGTACCCTAAATTCTCAACAAATTGAAAACTGAAAAAAGTATAAAATAGTTTATCGCGATATACAGTTTTACAAAATTCAAACAATTTTAAAATGAGAGCTAATAAGATGTTATTAAATAATTGTTTTATCAGAATAAAAAACTTTTAAACACATTAGCGAGCTTGCAGTAGCTCTAATGCCTCATTCAACAATTTTTTTCCTTTGATTCTAAGCCACACTCGGTTTTCAGTAACCTGACCATTGAAAAAAAGTGCGGCTTAGATTCAAGTAAATATTGCAATTACGAATTCATGCAAGTTGTTAATTTTAAGTTATTATAATCACGATACTGTGTACAAATTTCAAATATTTAATAAGGTATTTCTTTTGCTAAAGTAAAAATACGAGTGAAAAACTTACTGTTTAGAAATATCCGTAATATCCAAGTCCATTGTATCCATAAGGAACATATCCAAATCCATTCAATCCGTAAAATCCCTCATATGCAAGACCATATCCATCATATCTTAATCCATTGAGACCATATCCAAGACCCTCGGACTTTGTGAAGTATCTGTTACTGATTCCATTTCCGTGATGATTGTTTCCTTCATAATGACTAAAAGTGGGAATTACTTCGAAAGAGCCAGTAGCAACTGCTACAAGAGCCAAGATGAAAATCTGTAAAAAGGGTATATGCATGGTTGATATATTTTTTTATTTTAAAATTTAACAACATTATATATATAAAAAATAAGCTTTACATAGAGACCATTTGATGTCTCATATTTGTATATATATATTGTAGTGTTACAATTTTGTTCAAAGTTATGAAAGAAAGATGGCAAATTTTTTTCAGTATTACTCATGCATATTTGAGGTTTGTGCTGTTTTTTTTGTTTCGAATTTTTATATGAAGTTTGAATAATAAAGAGAAACTAAAATAAACTCAAGCAATAATAACTGTTAAAATTTAATTGTTATTAAATATTGCTTTTTTAACTCTTCATATATTACTTACCACAACTTTCATCATTTTCTTAGTTGGGATTTTTACAGCTGCAAGTTCCGGATGTAATAATGTCATCGTATTGAGTGAAATCGTTTTTATAACAGATCGTTCTGCATCAATTAAAGCATATTTTTACAATGAACCTCTAATTGTGGTAAATTGAAAATTTTATCTTTAAAATCAATTGTTGCTCTCTTTTGACTTCATGTGCATAGCCTGTCATGTGTTACTTATCTCATTATTACTAGCATAAAGTATTTTTTACTCATGGTCAACCTTTTTACATGAAGTGCGTTATCTTAAATACATGTGCAATTTCCATGATTCAGTCTTGATCAGTTGTAAATGAAGAATTTTAATTAATTTAATACGTAAATGTTTCTAATATTAAGAAAATAATTTAAATAAAACTCTCAACCTCATTCCAATGCATGTTAAATTAGTTTTGAAAAGCTCAGTAATCTATTTGATAAAATCTTACATTTTCATTTGTATGGCATGCAGAAGCAATATCATTAAGTATTTTGACAGAATCTACTTAAAAAAAATAAATATGATTATATTTACAACATCATTTGATCTTTATAAAATTGGAAATTGAATTTTTTAATTTATAAATGAGCAATCATACTTATTTCCATAAAAAATGCGATTTTTTATCATTCATCAGATATGAGTGTCTTATGAATATGTTAAGAGAGCATTGTATAATCATTGGAAAAAGTAACACTTCATTTTATTTCAAAGCACGTTCCTTTCTTTTCTCATGCATCATATAAGACATTGCAAAAAACTTTTATGTAAAAAAACTGTTGATAAAGAAAAGAAAACGAATACTTTTCTCGATATGATACTCGTTTCTAAAAGACAAACATATATAAAAGTGATGAAAGTAAGATAGGAATGAAGTATTATAAGATCTGATTAATTTTTTTATCTGATAATAAGATTAAAGGTAACATAATACGTTTGATATCTTGTTGTCTGAATTATAAATAAGTAGTATTTGTTTTTTTCGTTTTATTCATGCGTAAAAAATGGTATAAAAGGAAATAAGCAAAACAAACAAACATTATAGCTACTAACATCAACTACTATACGCAGAAAAATGATTAAGTCTGTGGTAAGAAGTTAATGACATATGTATAATTTTTTAATTTTTTATTAGCAGGTTATGTTTTATAAATTTGCACTAATTTGACCTAATTTTACCAAGATATAAATTTAAATTTATATTTGTAACGTAAATATTTCATATACATACTGTTTTTATTTTGAAAGGCTAATATATATAATGAAGTTTTTCTGACTATAGTTTCCTGAAAAATAAATAAGTTCGTAAATTAAGTACTTAATCTAATATCATTCTTTGATAGAAATTTTTAAAAAATTAAGAATTTTTGTAAACATTTAAAATTTTTGCTTTATTTTAGGTAAAAAATTTGTGTCATTTGCAACCTATAGCAAATATAAATATATTTAATGCATATTTTTTTATCAAATTATTTTATTTTCATATTATTATGTTTACATAAATAGGACACACAGCAGGGTTAAAACCTTAATAAAGTCATTAATTATAGAGAATTGTCTGTATTTTAGTTTCTAAATGTAATAATATTTTAAGAATGACTTTCTTCCATCTCAGCAAAAATACAAGTTTCAAATTGTTTAATAATCAAAATACGTTACTTTGCAGATTTCTCTTTTGGCTCTTGTAGCCGTTGTCTCCAGCTCGGTAATTCCCTTTTACAATCATTACGCCCTACTTGACGACTATGATCTTGGATTAGGAAATTACGGATACCCTGGTTTCGAATATGGAACTTATGGATACCCTAGTGTTCAGTATGGATATGAAGATAATGGATATGGAACTTACGGATATCCTAGTCTTGGATATGGAACTTACGGATATCCTAGTCTTGGATATGGAAGATATTTTTAAGTAGTAAGAAACTTAAACTATTTTTGCTTTCCTTTTTTCCATGAAACATTTAGTATTGTTTCAATTTTAAACATGAACTTAAAATTTAACATCCCTATTTAACTTTTTCTTGGTGAGTAACATGATCATTGTTTATCAGAAATAATGTACCAACCGAATATTATCTAGGAATATTTTATCAGTTGTTTTGTTCTCAAAAATGTGCTTCTTACATGGAATATTTGTTTTGCTCATTTAATTATACAAATATCTTATAACCGGTAGTTTTATACTTTTTAATGCATAGTTAAATCAGCTCAAATGATCTAGAAATCTTCGATAAATCTCATTTAACAGCAGGAAAAAACGTTTAATAAAACATTTTTAAAAAATAAATAATTTTTAAATACATAAACCACGATCATATTATACCTTTTAAGCAGGATAATTTATAAGTATCGCTTCATTATAGTAAGTGTTTTTCAATCGATTTAAGGAAGTGATTAAAACTGAAATATTTAGACAGAATCAAATTTTTACAAATACATTGCTAGTCATTAAAATTTCAACACAACTAAGGAATGATCAGACAAACGGCAAAATCATACGAAAAGAAGACGTTGAGTTATGCAAAGGATTAATATTTCAGCTCATTTAGACGACGTAGGGGGAAAGGGAAATGACATCTGAAGCACTGCACAAAAGAAAAGTTGCAAAGTAAATTTCTCATTCCAAAAACACTAATTGTTTGCTCAGAACATACTACGCTTCGAATAATAAGAAATGTTTACCAGCAAGTGTAAGAATTTGATAGAGTTAAGATCGTTGTTTACCGAGAATTTTAATCATAGTTCAGTGATATCGCCCGGAGAACTGTTTGAAATCCAACCACTGCCGTGCGAAAATGGAATCAATGGGATCCTGAGTGGAATACTGAACGACATGCATGATCTCCACACCCTTTCCTGCGTATCGCCCTAGAGAACGGGCATATTGTGAGGTCGGTCATGCAATGCGTAACCACATCACCGACCATTAGTCAGGAGATGGGACTGTTTGTAGTACGTCTAGTATCCGCTCGTACGGTGCGATGGTGTTTGCAGCAGCGTAAACTGCCGAAACGCCAGGCATTATTACAGCTTCCCTTAGCAAGAGCCTACCTAAAAAAAACATTTTTTTTTTTTTTTTTTTGTAAAATGCCACGCTCTATATATTGTACCATTTATTGGTAAAAACATATATTATGTATGGGAAATATACAATAAAAGTTTAAATAAATTGACTAATTTTCTTCTTTTTATTTTAGGAAATTTCAAAAAAATTACGGTGAACCGAGGATGATTAGCATTGAAGAAAATTGCATTTTGTAATCATATTTTAAAGAACATACCAAATAAAAAATTGTGCGTAAAATAAAATGTTGGTTATTTCATGGCTATTTTTTTTTTTTACGGTTTTTCTTCTCACCTTTAATTATTACATATATAGATATTTTTTTATTTTCATTTTCCTCTTTATATATCTTCCTTTAAATTAACAGATTTTAATCTTCATTCTACATTACATAATTATTTATTCTGCTATTACATTTTATATTTAGAAAAATAAATATGAAAGAAAAAGGTTGCAAAATAATATTAATTCATGTTATAGAAAATCAAACATGCTTCGGATTGCCTTCCACACTATTGCATAGTAGACCCAAAGTATATAAGTTTTGTGCACCTATACCAATTCCCAAATTATTTTCACTTTAATTAGCTTTTCTTTCTTTAAAAAAATCAAAAATATTTATTTTGACCCTAACATTTATTTGTATTTGGATTTTACGCGTTTGATGATTGAAATATTTATTATAAATTATGCGTTTGATGATTTTTAATATTAAAACTCTTATTGGGACTTTAAATATGGATTTGATAAAATTTAAATTTTAATTAAGTTGAAAAAAGGAAAAAAAAAACCCAGAAATCTTGCGTGATTTTTAAACATTTTATATATAGTAAAACTAATTTTTGTTTAATTACTTACAGAAAATCAGTTTACCTCGGCTCCAAAATAAAACGAAAATTGTTGTTCTTTTTGTACAAGCAACGGCAACAAAAGAAAAACACTTGGAATTTTAAACATCATTACATATCACTGATTTATTAAGGTATTCGACTACTTGCGACAACTTTTTTTCTTAAAAAATGGGGATATGGAGATTTTTTTTGTGGTTTTTTAGATTTATTTTGTCCATTTTAAGAAGGATAAAGGCTAAAATTAAGAAGAGAAAAATAAATTATTCCTACTAAAATGTGAAAAAAATAGGTAGAAATTGACAAAAAAATATATAAATGGGGCCCGCTCTGTACATATAAATAGTAAATGAATAAATTCTCAACTTTTCAATTTGTATGCATTACTTTGCTATTTCTTATTGATATGTCCTTCAGGATAAGCGATATTTTAATTTTTACGAATACTAAAGCACTTTAGCTCAGTTAGTATATGAAATTGCTTAAAAAAACAGGGATTATGTTCACATAAAGAACAGTACATTTTGTTATAAAACAGTGAGTGATAAATCTGAAGGTTAAAACATTTTTTTACAGAACGTACACAAACAATTTCTGCAAATTATTTTAAAAACTTTTGAAGCAATCGCTGTCCCCGTTTGAATTTTTCAAAAAAAAAAAATGCACATTTCTAGTAAAACGCACTTTAAAGTTTGACATCTTGTGTAAAGTTATGGCATCTACTTTTACTAAAACACTTGTAGCTTTGGTTCTAGGGAACGAACAATAAAAAACTTAGTATTTTTACAAAGCTAATAAGAATGCCTATAAAATAAAAGCATAAAAAATCGTCAGTCTTTTAAAAAAAATCATGATTTTTTTTAAGGTAGTTGAATATCTTTTTTTTTTAAACTATTAAGTTTTTTATTTCCATAGTAGCTCTCATGTCCGTCTTAATTCTCTTAAGGGCCGAAAAGCTTCTCTCTGGTGTACATTTTTTCACAGGAAGAGTCAAATAAACCCTCATTGCAACTTCTAAATTTGGGAATGTACTTTCCAATTTGTTTTTCCTGATGTCGGAAAAGATTCCTCTTGTTGCTATTTTCTCTACCATCATATACGTTTTGAAATGTGTTGACACTCTTGCGCAAATTGTTCTTCGATGTCTTTGGGGTAGCTTTGAGCCAAGTATTTCGCCTATTTTGTGACTTCTTGCTCCTTTTCATGAAGATTTTGGAATATCTCGAATGTTATGTTGAGAAATTCATAGCAATTCCTTATTTTTTAGTTGCTCTACTACAGGTTACGGGTTGTACAGGTTAAGTACATTATGGGTTCTTTTACTGGTCAACATTACATTACGGAAGATCTGTAGCCAGTTGCTGTAATTTTCAAAACTTCCAGTTTCAACCACTTTTCCAACAACAACAAAATATTTGATCACGTACCATACTGTTCATATAACTTGTACATAATACGCCTAAATCTAACTGTATTCTCGTAGAACTTATTCTATATTGAGAATGTAGAAAATGCCATAGCATGAGATGAGTCTACGTATTACGCATTCTGTAATCTGCAGAAAATTTATGACAAGGTTCAATCAACATTAGATGGACTGTCTCTGTATTTCAAATACAAACTGCACAGTACATTATCCTACATTTGACACATGATGTATTAGGAAAAACAAGATGATACGCCTCTGAAGCTCTTTTTTTATTTTGCTCAGTAAAGTTTGTATACTTCAATCTGAAACTTCAATGATATATTTTTCTTTACTTTATCATCGTCATAAATTTCATTATTTTTCTCCAATTATTTACATATGCAATTTTTTTTAAAACTAAGAGAATATTTGCACTTTGTTGTATTGGTGAAAATTTAAGGTATCCGACTGTGTTCCGTGACAATTTTCTAAAATGTAACTTAACTAATAATTTAGATGTTATTTTTTAATTAAGTATATTGCAAAACTCTATGAAAATACAGCAAGAAGAATTTTTTGAAAGCTTATTTTTCAAAATATTGAGAAATTTCTACCAAAATATTACAAAAAATTGCTCTTTTGCAAACAATTCTAAAAAAATATGCATCACAAAAATAAATAAAATGCTTGCAGGAATACAATTCTTTAACGTTTAACTATGCTTTATACTAAAAAAGCTCATATTCTACTGTAAAATTATGAAATACAAGTGTTCGACATGAAAAAATCCAGAATTTTCTTAAAAAACTTTTTTTTTCATATAAAATTACTTTAAAAAATACCTTAATTGAAAAATTACCCTCAGCTTTAAACAGAAAGCGTTCATTATAATACAAAGAACAAATTCCAAAAATTTACTTTAAGAAATATCACTCTTACCATTAAATATTATGTTCGAAAATAACATTCTTCACAAAATGCAAAATAAGGTTTATATTTGCAATAAAACTTTTTAAATGATTTAGGAAGGTTTTAAAACTCACCATATTTGTATGATGTGATTTTTTTGAGCTTCATACTTCTACTTTTACAGTTTTGAAGGGCCTTTCTTTTCTTACGAGACAGTTTATTATCTGGTTTAGAATGCCTAGTAGAATCCACATTTCTCGTTTTGTCGAGGTACCATAAATATTCTTTCATTTTAGAACATAAATTCATTCCTAACTTTTGAAGTAAGGCTAATAGACCAGCAAACCCAGAATTAAAAAGTATTATTGCGGTATAATTCCTTAAACGGAGTGTTTGTTGCTCACAAAGTTGTCTTTCGGGATTATACTCCACACGACATTGTTAAGACTTTCATTGCAGTTCTGAGCTTTCCCGTGAAGACATTTTCTTAGGGGATTTTATCGCAAAGTTCCTTATAAGTCTTTTTAATAGAATTAATGACTGAATTTGGAAGATCCGTTGATATTTCTATCGACGTTTCTCTGCAACAAATACTGCTCTCTGAAAATCTCTTCTCTTTTGACCTCATTGATCTTGTTTTTGGCATGACAACTTTAATTTAATTAAAATTAACGATAACTCTTTATAAAACTACTAATAAAAAAGTTGTAAAGAGATCTAGTTTTGAACACAAATGATAAAAAGATAGCAACTCGTTTTAATCAAAACAACATTGTAATCGGTTAACTGTTGCCTATTTTAAAGCAAACTATATCTATTAAAATATTTATAAAGTGAAATAAAATTTACCAAACATAAAAACAATTCGTTAAAATATTTCAAATGAATAAAATTCTAATTTTGCCGGTGAAAATCAACCTAAAACTCACACTTCCGGTTTCGCTTTGGGCTTACTACCTCAAACAAAAACACCTATATCTTTTTTTTTCTAACTGATTCGGAAGTAAAAGTACGATAGTTTTAGAAAGCTTATTAAACATGCCACAATATAGATTATAAAATAAATTTAGACTTTTTTTTCATGAAAACGGTGATTTTAAACCAGTCGGGGATACCTTAAACACAACCAATAAAACAAAAGATGATCAGGTGACATCTTCCAACGTAGTTGATGTGACCAATAAGGTAACTTGGAAAGTCAATAATAATAGGTTGCAAATATGTCCTTCAGTGTTCGTCGATTCGTCGTTTGGAGCTGACGAGTCTACGTCATAGTGTATGGAATAAGGCAATGAAGGAAAGTTCTCAAATATAAATCTATAGATTGCATCTTTCAGGAGAATGTTTTTTTTTGTACTATTCTGCAAGCATAGCATGAAGTATATTAATTTATAACTCACTTTATAGGGTCTCTAGGAAAAGAAGAATACACCAACAATTTTATATTCTTTTAGAAAATGTTTCATTGACTCAATTGAAAATGTACAAGGTTTTATTTCTTTTATTCTCATTTAATTCTCATTTAATATTCCAACAATGCTTCCATCCTAACTATAACTTTTATTATAGGTCATTCTTTGTCATGTTATTATATATAAGCTAAAATATCTTTATATATAAATATGTTATTGGATTATATATACTTTATCTCAACAGTTCATTTTACAATTTTGAGGAAGTTAAAATTAGATTAGTTATTTTAAACGTCCTTTTATTCGCAAGAAGAGTTTAAGAAAGAGAAGCATTGAAAAATTCCATCATGCTTTATTCAAATATATATTATCCCATTCACAATACGCTCCTTCTTCTGATTACATATATTTTTAGAGCAACTGAGAATGAATTATCATGCATATTAGACTCTAAAAGTAAAATCAGCATTTATATATAAATTTAAGATATCTGAACAATTTTGAAGTACCTTCTTAAAAAGTTGCATAATAAAAAATTATAAATGCTTTTTAGAAATGAATTACAATACAGCTTAGTATTTATACACACAACAATATTTAAAATAAATCATCTAAATTTTACTAAAAACGCAATTGTATTTGAAATTTTAACACATTTTTTTTAAAAAAAGCTCCAAAGCAGTTAGAGAGAAAGTAATAAACTTATGTCGGTAAAAGTATTACTAAAACAAACTACATACATTTATCTAGAAAATGTTCTAAAATTTTATTTTTGAAGTGGTAACTTCTATCAGCACGTTATGCTGGAGAGTGAACTTGAATGAACGTTCCGCTCGGGTTTATAACGCTCATTAGGCCTTTTTCGTCTTTAGTCGGAAATCGTTCTCGTACAAGTTCGTCCGGGACATACATACCCCTAAAAAAAGGAGGGACGCTTCCCCCTCTATCTCCACTCCGAAACGACATGAAACGCGGTAGTTTGTCCCTCAACCAATACGCTGTAAAAGTAAAGTTCCTAGCTTCGATAAGGCCTCCACCGCCAACTCTTTCTTCGCAAATGAATGAGGGATTCTTTCTAATCCTAGTTGAAGCATGAAAATGAAACATGTAATATTTTTAAAAGGTTTTAAAAGGTTTAGCGAGAGAGAGAAATCATACACACACACACACTACTATCTGAAGTAACATGCATATGAACTTAAATAACACACTAATGAGTAAACGTCAATTTTTTTTCAATTGTTTTCAATTAATAAATGTAATTTCAAAGTAGCGCATTTATTCGAATCCTGGATTTTTATTTCTTTACATTTGGTCATTCATTCCCCTGTTTTGAATTTTTCACATCAAAATTAGCAAGTTTTTCTAAAATTATAACTACTAATTTAAGGTACTTTTTTTAATTTACCAATGGTAAAAAAATCAGATGGTGTAGCACTACCATCTAGATTAATTTCTGGAAATATATTTAAGATAAAATACGACTAATCCTAATTACAATTTATAAGCAATCCTGAATTTATACTTCAGTTTATAAAATAAAGAAATTGTTTTATTTTAATTTTAGTTTTAGTTTTAAAAAATAAAATTAACTGAAAAGCTGACTAACGCTATTCTATGTGTATGGTAATTGACTGTTCATATGCTTAATTAATCTTTTAATTTTGGTCCTTTTGAAAAAAAATAATTTATCTGAATTTCTTAAAAAAAATTAATGGCTGAAAACATTTCTGAAATTGTTAGCATAAGAAATTACAGAATTCTTTATTATACTTAAGAAAGGATATTTATGTGTTATTTTATACTCCAAAGTAAATTCAAGTTAAGTATCTAAATTGAGATATTGGGTTTTAACATGTATTGAAGTGATTGCACAAAGTAAAGCTGCTCTAAGTTTCTTCATGAAATATTATTTGAATTTTCATTTTTATGTGAACAATATAATATATTTTATGAAATTTCGCTTACATTATTTTTTTATATCGAAAATATACGTGAAACCTGTTTTCAAGATAATTGCCTGGCAAAAATTGACTCATTTTGTTTAAATATTTAAAAAATATATAAGAAGTTTCTTGCCATTTATAGAAATATTGATAATAACCAAGTGAATTACATTTGTAACTCTCTTAACCCTTATATTCATGTACTTATCCAAGATCAAGTAGACTATATCCAACTGAATATCCAATATCTTATGCTTTTGTGAAATATCTGCTACTAATCTCATTTATGGGGTGATTAATTTATCTATATTAGTTTTAGAGAGGGCAGACATTGACCTAGAGAGGGCAGACATTGCAGGAGCAGATGTCTCAGTCTGGCATGAAAACCCCAGTGTTTAGTTCCTAAGCAAGCTTGGTATACATTTATCGACCCACTGAAAGGATGAAAGGCTGAATCAATCTTGCCCAGTCTAGGGTTTGAACACTTGACCTGAGGCGAGGAAGCGGGATACGCTAACACTCAGTCACTGGGCTTTTATAGTAACACATTCTAATTTAAATAATTTCTGCTTTAAATTAGGATCTTTTATAATAATTCTTTCTAGATTCTTGAAATATTTTGTGACTGGAACTAGTGAGATTTCGTCAATAACATAAGTTACTACAATATTTTGATTTGGTGGATATATATCCTTCCAGATGTTATTTATCATGGTAATGTGAGTATTAATCCTTTTTTAAAATGTCATGTAATCCTTTTTTTAAATTAGTTATCATCATGTCTTGAGGCCGTGGTAGCCTACTGGTCATGGTAACGGTCTGGTGGCCGATGTGTCACGAGTTCGAGTTTAGTATCGCTGAAGACCCTCCGTACAGAGGAGGCCAATACATATTAAATATGTCGAGGCTCAAACGTCCTCCCGTTGTTGTGATATGGAAGTTAGAAGAGAGAGGTGCCAACGTAGGTGTCGTCCTCGTCACTTGACCATGGATAAAAACTACGAGGTCCGTCGCCAAAAGCCCTTAAGTAGCTGAATATATTGCGACTTTCACATTCACTCACTCATACTCATGTCTGAAAGAAATGCGGTAGTCTTTTTCATGAAAAAATGTATTCAATGAATCTTGAAAGTTACATTGAATCAATGAAATGTGTTCAAAACTACTTCATATATATTCTGAAATGTCAAAATAGATAAATTAAGGTAAAATTAATATTTAGTATGCATTTTGACAGCCTAGGTAATGTACCATATGAGCTGTTTCAACTTACCATACAGTTTAATATAAATTTCTCAAAAGAACATAAAACTTTTGAATTCGAAACAACCTTTCCTCAAATAATAACTCATTTGGATTACGATTTTCTCTGTCGATATATGTATTCTGAAAAAAATGTATATTGATACCGTCTTCCAAAATTCAGAAATTTTAATTCGAATTTTTACAAATATTTAAATGATTTTTCAATTGAAAATCTTAATATTTTGATTAAATAACATATTAGCTAAAAAATACTTTTCTTAATGAGTTTTTTTGGAGAACTCTGATTTTTTTAGAAAAGTTATTTTTGTTTTAAGAAACATTACAAAAACTCCTTCCATGAAATTTTTTTCTTTTTTTAGTCTTTCAAAACAGTATATATTTTAAGTTAATGCGTTGAAAATATTAATTACTTATGTATTTAAAAATAATTGGGAGTAAAAGTACAATTTATGATGATTTAAATTTAATTCTAATATCTTCAAATTATGTATGTATAAATATATATATATATATATATATATATATATATATATATATCTTGATTGCATTTGTAAATGGTATTTTATTCCCTGAAATTTTATTTAAAGTTATTTCACATAAAAATGAATACAGTCCAATGATATTCAAAAATTCAAGAATATGAAACCATAATTTTTATTTCAATTATTGTAATATTTGATACATTTCATCATTTTTTTCTTATATTGAATACTTCAAGCCCAAGCTTTGAGGTTGGTTATTCACTGGTTTCTCCTAAAAGTAAAATAAATAAATAAATTAGTTACTAATATAGTAGTAAATACTTTTATATAAATTTCATCTTATTTGTAATATCGCATCTACAAGTTCTCAGAAGATAATAAAATAGAGCTATCTTTGGAGTCATGACAAACTTATAAAATTTTCATTAGAATAGCACTAATACTTTTAATTAGAATATACTTACAGATTTATCATATCCAATTCTTAAAATTCAGACACATCCAATTACAATCAATTCGCCTTTTTAACAATGCTTAAATTGATCGATGTAGTTAAAAGGCAAATCAAATAATGGTGTAAGGCAGTGCTTCTCAAACTTTTCTATTGGCGACCCAATTTTCAATCATCATTTTTATCGCGCCCCCCTTATACAATAATAATATGCTTTGGGAGGGGGCTAAAGCTACAATACGATCTTAATTATAAACCGTACAAATTAACAAGATAAGTATTGAATTTTGTATTTGTTACTTTTAAGTGATATTTATTTTAAGCAAATTACTTTTAAATAATAGGATAGTTATTGTTATTTTTCTTTACTCTAGTTCTTAAATTGGAACATATCGCAAAATGATATTTAATTAAAAATTTATTTCCTCCATCATCCATTTCTAAGAGTATAAATATCATCAGAAAAAGAGTCTAGTGTATGTTGCTCTCTATCATATCCTTCACATTTGGCATTAATATTTAAAGTGAGAAGACTTCAAAATGTTTTAACCTGGGAGAGCAGGCGCGCACTCGAAACTAACGTTTATAGTCGCGCGAAGTGACTGAGTCAACCCAAAGTTTTTTTTTTATTTTTTGTTTGCAATTATTTTTATTGTACTCGATAAAAATCACAATTCCAGTGAAAAACGTAACTAAGAGAAAATATATTTACCTAATTTAAAGGACTTTTCATTTTTTTCTTTGATAATTTGAGAAAAAATCAATTAAAACTGAATTAAAATGTTTCAAAGGTAAGTAACTTTAATAAAGAAAACAAGTCACACAGATAAATCACAGACATATCCTTTAATAAAGAACACAAATCACAGATACTTTTCGCCAAAATTACGGGAATGATATTCGCAAGCAAAACCGTCATAATTTGTTCAAATCACTGTATTTTTGCTGTCCTTTGACTTTGAGCCCCGTTTGACCACTCCCAGGTTTTAAGTGTATTTAATATAAAAATATGGATGTTAGTTCCAAGGAAAGAATTGAGTAAAATGCGTATTTTATCATGCTTTATATGTTTCAGAATACCCATAAAAATAAAATTTCTTAGCCAAATAATCCTTCAAAGTGCTCTCTGTGATCTTCTAAATATCATATAACTCATGCATTTGGAAAAAAGCGCAACAGAAATAAAAAAAAATTACACCTTCCCGAAATGAAAAACAAAAACATAATAAAAGGGACAAAACTAATCATACCAATAAGTTCTAAGTTGAAACGATGTAAACGATAATGACTGACGCAAATTTGCTTTCTGGATAAGTCTTCCTTTTCTTTCTACAACTAACAACATTTCAATAATAATTACAGTGATGAATTTTTTTATGTTCCTAGAATTTTTCTCTGGGTCTGAGTTTTTTCCCCCTTAAAGAGTAGTATTTTAGGTTTAAAAAAACGTAATAAAAATCTCTCATCATGGGATTACAGCAAATCAAACAAAATGTTTTTTTTATTTAATTATAGGATCAGATAGTTAATGAAGGTATCAAAGTGAAAACTTTAATCACCAGCTGATATATACAAATTACATCAATGTAAATGTGTATTTTTTATATGTCAGAAAGTATTTTGTTAACTTTGTTCCAGCTAATTAATTTTTTAAATCTTTGATTTTCGATATGCTCGCGCCCTCCACAGTTTTTAGAAACAATTGAGTAAGACAATGTTTTTAAATAAATCAACATTCATTCATATAAAATATACAGTTATTATAATAGTAACTATATAAGAAAATTCCTAAAATTTTATATGCAATTCGCTAACTTAAAAAATTTTTGATTAACATACTGTGTAAAAATTTAAAATAAGATATTTCTCTTTTAGAAAAAGAGAAATGTTAGTGAAAGATAGTTACAGTTTAAAAATATCCGTAATATCCAAGCCCGTTGTATCCATAAGGTCCATAAGAAAGTCCATTCAATCCATAAACTCCATCATAACCGTAAGCTCCAAGTCTGTTGTATCCATAAGCCCCATATCCCAGACCATATCCATCGTATCTTAAACCATAGAGACCGTAACCAAGAGCATCGGATTTTGTAAAGTATCTGTTACTGACTCCATTTCCATGATGACTGATTCCTTCATAATGACTGAAATTGGGAATTACTTCGAAAGAGCAAGTAGCAACTGCCACAAGAGTCAAGACGAAAACCTGCAAAAAAAGATGCATCCGTGTTCGATATATTTTTTCATTGGAGAGCTTTACACAAATTTTGAAGACACTTTACTCAGAGACTTTTTTTGACACTGTATATATATATATGTGTGTGTGTGTGTTGTGCCATGTTACATCTTTGAAGTAAATTATAAGATGAAGAGGAAAAATAAATTGCAGTGTTATTTATGTAATATCTGTGATGATTTGTGCTCTATTTCGATTGGATATTTTACAGGAATTACGCGTAATGAAGACATAATAAGTGCACAAAGTATAATTAATAATGAACTTAAATAACAATAGCTGTTAAAATGTTATTGTTATTAAATATTGCTTTTAAATCTAAACACACACATTCATTGGTTTTAAATATATATTTTAAAAAGAAATAACTGATATTTTCAAATCTCAAATAACATTCAAACATAGTTTTTAAATTTTTTATTGTTAATAATTACTTTTACGTTCATCTAAATAATTTAAAGTAGTAAAAAAGAGACGGCAATTGTTTTAAATTTGAAAGAATAAAAGTGAAATATTTAAAAATACAAAGTACAGAATATATTTAGACTTACCACAACTTTCATCATTGTTTTAGTTTAATTGCTTACTACTGACTGTTCCAGTCGTAATAATGCCATCATGTTCAGTAAAATCGCTTTTATAGCAGCTTGTTCTGAATCATTTGAAGTACCGTGGGTGTTCTATTTCGGCCAGTAAGAATTTTATCTTTAAAATCAATGGTTACACTGTTCTGACTCTATGTGTATTGCCTCTCAAGTGTTACTTTTATCTCATTATCATTAACCCCTTAAGCATTTTTATTCAAGGTTACGTATTTCCGTGAAGAACATTAACTTAAAAATACAGATAATTAACATAATTCCTAATCTTGATCAGTTGTAAATGGGGGAATTTTTTAATTTTGTATTTGTTTATACTAAGAAAAGATCTTAAATAAAATGCTTAGTCGCAATTCAATACGTGTTAAAGTAGCGAAAAAAAGTTAAATAATATATTTAATAAAAATGTAAATTTTCCTTGTTGTAATGCAGAAACGCAACAATATTATGTATTTCAGATAGAAAATGCTTTGAAAGATAAATAAGTTAGGATGCCAATATCATTTGATCTTTAACTTATAATTGAATGTATTAATTCAGCTTGTAATTTCGTAATTGTGCTCATTTTTCATAAAAGAATATGTGTTAGTATACATTCTTTTGAAATGAGTGGTTTATTAATATTTTTTAATTGATAGACATTTCCATTGCAAGAAAGAATATATCTTTTTTAAAGCAAATGTATATGTTTCTCCTGTTCTTATCTACTATATTCTTATAGTGACAGACTGTTATGTAAAAAACTGATGGTTCAAAAGTAAAATGAATAACTTTATCCAAACGATCTTAGTTACTTCTGAAGATAAATATACATAAAGGTGATGGAGAGACGTGGCATAAAAGAAACATTTACGGGATGTGATTCCTCTTATTTGATAAAGAGATTAAAATCAACATAATACTTTTGATATGTATCTTGTGTAGTCTGAATTATAAAATAAGTGTAGTAGTTTTTTCTCTCTTTTTATTCATTCGTAAAAAATGGTATATAAAGAACTAAGCAAAACAAACATTATAGCTACTAATATCAGCTTCAATACACAGAAAAATGATGAAGATTATGGTAAGAAGTTATCGTTTTATATACAACATTATATTAACAGGTTATTTAATATAAATTTAATTTTAATCGATTTAATTTAGTTTTACTGTGCTATATCTTTCAGGATTATATTTGTATTGCAAATATTTCATAAACATACTGCTCCCATTTTGAAAGTGAAATGTATCTGGTAAAGTTTTACTGAATATATTCCTGATGAACAATTAGGTTCTCAAATAAATCTAGTAACATTCCTTGATGGATATTAAAAAAATATTTGTTCTTAAAATTTGGAAAATTTAGCATAATTTGTAGTAACAAAATTATGTCATTCACAATACATAGAAAGCATAAAATATTGAATACATGGTTCGGCATAAAATTGTTTTAGTTTTAAAGCATACACTGCCATTATTACGCAAGTTTGGCTTTAAACTAAATTAAATTATTGATCAAAGGCTGTGATAGTTCCTAAAGGTTTAATAATAATATTTTTTGAGTACCATTTTCTTCCATTCCTACTTAAATTTCAAGATTTTAAATTGGTTGATAAATAAAATATAATATTTTGCAGATCTTTATTTTGGCTCTTGTAGCCGCTGTCTCCAGCTCTGCAATTCCTTTATACAATCATCACGCCCTAATTGACGACTATGGGCTTGGATATGGAAATTACGGATACCCTGTTTTGGGATATGGAATTTATGGATACCCTAGCCTTGGGTATGGAACTTACGAAGCCGAAGATCTTGGATATGGAATTTATGAATATCCTGGACTAGGATACAGAAGATATTTTTAATTGATACGAGTTTTATATGTATCCATTCTTTTGTGTTGAAATATTATTAGTATTTTTTAAATTTTAAATAAAAATAGAGTTCAATATATGCATTTTTCACTTTTATTTTATTACCATGATTATTATTCCTCAAAAATAAAATATTAACCTAACTTTATCCAGAAAGTTTTATCAGTATTTTATTTTCAAAGCTAGGCTATTTAAGTTCAAAAGTATATTATGGGCCTTTGATTACACTAATAATAGTTTATTTGTCCTGATTTTGGCTGTATAATGTGTTGCTAAATATATCCAGATGATATAGAACTTTTCAATAGTCTCATTGAATAATATTGAAAAATACGAACATATATTTAAGACGATTCCTATTTTAAATATAAAAACCATAATAATCTTAAAGTTTTTATACAGTTAAAAGTTATATGCTCCTTTTTTCATTGAAATAAGATTTTCTATTTAGTTTAAATGTATTATGTTTAAATTAGAATATGTAGATAGAATTATATTCCTAAAAATAGGAATATATTGCAATTAATGCAAACTCATTCTTTAGTAATCCTTTAGATTTTAAAATGTTACTTAAAAGGAATGTTTTGCATTCATGATATTTCCGTTTGAAGTTTATTGTAAGAAATGTCACTGAATGTAGAAATATTGATGGAAAAGCTTAATTAGAAAAAAAGCTTCCTTTTCTAAATTTTTGGAAAACACACACACACACACACTGCATTTTATTCATCGAACCATCTAATTATTATTGCATAAATTATTCATGAAAAATATCCTGTATAATCTTTAAAAAAAATGACTGATTTCTTCCTTTTAATTTTAGGATTTTGAAAGACAAGAAAATGAATGGAATTGAATAAAATTACATTTTTTTGTAATCGTGTTTAAGAGAATATGACAAATAAAAATTTCTTGTTCGTTAAGATAATATAAATGTTGATTATTTCATGGTTATTTTTTTCTCTTCATTGGGTCGTCTTTTTTCATTGAAAAGTAAAGATTAATTCATATTATAATTAATTACCTTATATAACTCTTTCTTATTTTTTCTTCTTCCCTTTATATGTGCTCTTTTAAATTCAATAGTATTACTTGCCATTTAAAAAAAAAAGGAAATAGGAGGAGAATTAAATATCATTTGACAAATTGTAACAGTTTTTCTATATATATATATATCTGTTTTACAGATTTTCATTTACCTCAATGCGATTTAGTGACTGTGGGTCTATCTCAAGAATTTTGCCGTAATCAAAAACGAATATATCTAATATATATTATAAATGCGAAAGTTTCTGAGTATCTTTGTGGGTCTTTCACGCAAAAACAAGTAAATGGATTGTAATGAAACTTTACAGTAATATAGCTTATAAATCAGAATAACACATAGGCTAAAATTTATAAAGGTATTGTGAGAAGTTTTCAAAATATAACGACAATTGTCAAGAAAGTAGGAAAAAAATCTGCCATTTGCAAAAAAGCCCGTGACAGCATTCATCTATCTTTTTTATCCCTTCTGTTTTGTCTACGCCATCCCTCAGTGCGCTTTCGCTTTTCATTGATTCCCTTCATCTCAGTGTCATCGCTATTTTTATTTAATAATAAAACTAGATTTCGAAGGGAGAGGTGGTGGCAAAATTTTAACATAAAATAAATAAAACAAAAAGTAATATTAATGTATTACACTTCCTGATATAAATTATTTACACTATTTTAAGCGTTCATTACACAAAATTTGTAACTATGACAGTGGAAGGAAAACTATGAAATTAAAATAAAATATCAAAATGTTTTTATCATTTAGTTTTTTTTTTTCTTTTTGGATGTTTTTCATGTAACATGTACAATAACTATATATCTATATTCCCCCATACTGTTTTTATAACTTATATATATATATATATGTGTGTGTGTGTTTGTGTTTTAAAAGTATTTCTATTAATTCATTACTAAATTAATTATTTGTTAATTAAAAAAGTACATTGTTTATTATTTTGGATAATAATACATTTCAGAGACATTTTTAAGCTAACTAAAGAATCGTTTTCTTTTTATTGCTTCACATTAATAATTTTTTAACTAATGCAATATTGTTTTTTAAAAGTCATAGATCGAAATTTGAAGCTATATTTTATCTGTGAAGGGGAGGGGAAGAGGAAACAGTAATTTTACACTAAAATACCGTATTATGCCAGGCTAGAGGGAGATGGAAAAACCTGTCTTAAATCGAAAATATGTGGAACAAATTTCGAAAAAGGGAAATTTATTGAAATAATTTTAGATTTCACTCACATTGGCGCGTACAAACACACACATAATTGCTGGCGTCATGAGGGAAAGAGAAAGCCCGTGCAAAGCTGGGACATGCAACTAGTAATATATATTATAACCACAAACACTTTTCTTTATAAACAACAAAAAATAATATATTCCTTTTGTTACAAAACTTAGAATTTTTTTAAATGTAAATTGAAGTATTAGTATTGAAAATTTGTCATTCAAGAGAGATAAACTACAATAAAGAATCAAATTCAACGTTTAAAATAAAATTAATTTACATTAAAAGCTAATCAAATATGTTTGAGATGGCCATGCATATTAATATATAGTAGGCTAAAAAAAGTATAAAAATCCTATATTAATTTCCAAATTTTTACACTTGAATATTTTTTTAAAAATTAATACCAGTCATTTTATTTTTAAAACTTTTCTTTATATGGAAATAACTACATTATAAATTACACAGTTGATGATGTATAACATAAAAGCTCTTATTTGGGCTAAAGTCGTGGTTTTAATAAAATGCAAATTCTCCAATTTTTGAAGAAAAAAAAACTATGAAAGCTTGAAAATTTTAGGCTATTAAATTAATGATATCAATAATCACAACATTCCTTGCCATTTTTAAGAAAGATGTTACCTTATATTTTAACATTTGCACAGTTATTATTATTTTTTATCTGCTCGAATGGCAAATTTGATCACAGTAGTCGATTTGTCCCTGTAACGAACTCATGTCCCTGCTTAATTTGCTGAATACGAGTCCTTGTGTTGCTGGAGACTCACCAGGCAAAAAGGGTGATACACGTTAACTATGCTGAGGTTTAAAGGTATGCGTTAATATGTTGGTAAGGTGTGGAAGCTTGACAAAATGACAAAAGAGTGTTATGCCAATACAGACGGCTTTCTTGACCGAAATTCAAAATGGTGTGGTCCGTCACCAATAGCTCTCGCTATATTGATATAAACAACCAAATTAATCAATCAAGTTAATGATATAAATTAGAAGTGTCCAGCCCGCGGCCAGGGGGCCACATGTAGCCCTCCTTCAATAATTCTGTGGCCCACGAGATTCTTTGCAACTTTAAAAAATTCAACTATTTTATACAATATTTTTTGTTTTAAAGAGATTTTTTTTTTGTAAAAAATAAACCCTATAACTGTTATTGTTTTATCACATTGCTTCTGTTACTGTTTTTTTTTCTAAATTGAAATTTATCAAACATAAATCGTGCTCAAACATAATGCACGAAAATCTGCAATATCAATTGCGATACGCAAATACACATGCATTGAGATCGACTTGCAAAAACTAAGTGAAAGAGTTGATAAACAGATATCTCACTAATTAAATAAATTAAATATTATTTGATCATTGCATTATTATAAAACTATCTATGCTTGGTACAGAAAAACAATGAAAACAATAATAATATATCAGTCCGTTTTAAATTTTCACTCCAACAAATGTTTGTAGTGGAATCAAGTCTAATATAAATATATATGTTTTTATATGTGGCCCGTGGGATTGTAAAGTTCTTCCAAAGTGGCCCGTGAGGTCATTTGGGTTGGCCATCCCTGGCATAAATCATTTTAATATAAATTTGTTCCAAGGTTGTTCAGTTTCATGATAAAACGAACATAAAATTTTAAGTCAACTTATCAGTTTTAAAATATTTTATTTGACTTTTTTAAAGTAAACTATAATTGAAGTAGATACATTATATTCACATTGACAAAATGACTGGAAATATTTATATTATTGTGTTCACGAAGTAATAGTTATACATTTTTTAGGTATTTTATCTCAATGAGCAAGATGTTTTTTTGAAATGTACTAATAACTTTCAACTAAATCAAAAACATATGATTAACATAAATCTAACCCCTTGTTTCAGAAGTAATTCAAAAGAAAAAAGATTTAACTAATACAAGAGTTCGATTAAGAACATTTAATTATGAAATGTCTGGAAAATATGTCTATTAGAGCTCATTAGTTGCGAGAAAGAAAGGAGGATCTGAATTTTTCAAAAACAAACTTCGTATCAAACACATATTAGAACATTTGTAGGGTTTTTCGTTCAATAAAATTTAAGTATAAATATCCTTACATGGAATTTAACTCCATGTCTTACATGAAAGTACATAACAACATATATATTTAATACTGTGTAAAGCTCATACATTAAAAGACAAAGTTGAGTCTGGAAGGTATAGACTGATGTATAGGATATTTTGAGAAATGGTACTTTTTATTCAGACTTGATGCATGAAAAAATTTATTGGTTTATTTGAGCTTACGACCCGATAAGGAATTTCTCAAACATAGGACATGCTGCATAATAAAAAGTTGATTAGTGCCGCAAATTCATTTCAAATCGTACTCTTGTATTAGTTGTATCTTTTTTCTTTTGAATTATTTCTGAAACAAGGGGTTAGATTTATGTTAATCACCATGAGCAGTTTAACAAAGGAGAAATAATTGATCTCCAAGAAAGTAGATGATCTAATAAACAAATTGCGTAGCATATTAATTGTAGTTATGTCAATGTTGCATGATTTGGGCAGCAGTGAATACTACAAAACATTTGTCAACGGTACCACGGCGTAGGATTAAGCCAATGTAAACCCTCACAACAACTTTCTTTAATAGCATTACATTGTTGACATATATTGGAGAAGCCAGATTGATATGGGGAACCAGTGGTAATTATTAATATACTCAGCTGAATCCGTTTCGATCCTGTTGCAGTTTACAATCGAACTCATGTGTACAAACAACGTTAAGATATAAAGTTCTTTGTGCAGCGTCATACGTCAAGAAGGACTTGAATGATGATGCGGAGAGTAATTATGTATGATGCTAAACCACCTTTGATATTGCTTAAGACCTCTTTGAGAGACCAGTAGTACATTCATGATGATCTGCTATCAGTTGCCGCTTCATTTCTGTGAACTCCCAGTTTCAATTACTTTTTAATCAAGAAAATATTTTATCACATACTGTACTTTGTCTATAACTTGTCTATAATATTCCTAAATCTAACTGTAGCTGGTATTTCCGTTGGGCTTGTCTTGTAATACACATGTATGGAATGCTGTAGCACAAGATGTGTCAAAGTTCAATAAAAATGAGATTAATTGCCTCAGTATTGAAAAAGAACCTGTACACCTCCCTATCAAGGGTTTTACTCATGCTGTATGAGGAATATTTGAGATAATGAGCCATATTGAAAAATCAATTTATGAAGTGAAAACTTCTATAGGCTCATTTTGCTGAAGAGTGGATTTAAATGAAGCATCAGTTTTGGCTGCGTTACGGTAATTTAGTTTTTCTCGGATCTAATGGGATCTAATGCTCGGATCAGCAGCTCTCGCTTAGTTTTGAAATGAAAATTCTTTAGACGCGCGTGTTTTTTTTTCAAGTAAAAATTTCATACACACTTTTTTCCGTGAAGTTTTACTTTCTTTTTTTAAAAATATTACTGTCATGCAACCCAGTTACACTTAACTTCATCCTGTGAACGAGAGAAGAGGTGCACATATGAAAATTGAAAAAAAAATATTATTATGTAGGAATTTGGGAAGGAGATTCTGGTTGTTATTTGAAGAAAATGTTTCAAAGTTTGTTACCAAGCTGTTACTTTCCATTGAGAACCTTATTATCTAGAAAACGCGAGTTTGATTTTTTCGTTGAACATTGTTTATGACCAATAACGCTTGCAAGTGTCACAAAAGTTAGTTTGTTAGCTGTATCAGAAGAAATCAGTGAAACACTACATGAATCGTTTAAAGTCGTTGAACTAAAAGAAATACTTCTGAAATCCTCAGACTTTATAAAAAGATAAGGAATTTAAGGAATTTGTCTTGGGCTTCACTGCGACCACAGTTGTGCAGCGTAAAAATGACGTCGAGTTGCATAGGTTATGCTTGCACCAACAAACGGACAGTGTAAATTCAACGTATTATGTTGTTGAAAGTATTCTTTTACTAGATAAACTTCTTTCAGCTGCACAAATAATAGTTACAGCCTGTGCTAAGAAGAAACAAAGATTTTGAAAAAGTAGAAGCAGAAGTTTGGAATTTTTTTAATGAAGGTAATGCACTTGAATTTGAATAAAATCGTCCAACACACATTGAAGAACACATTGAATAAATTCACTTATCTTGCATCGTCATCGTCCTTTTACTTCGGTTTTCTAGGGGATTTTAAGTTAAGGGAAAGGCCGAGCCCCCATATAGAGAGTGACAACGGCCAGATTGAGTTAAATATACATTTATTAAGGGGAATTATTTACAAGGGAGGGCTAAAAGTTAGTAAAAAGTAATCGAAACATCATTAGATCGTTGGATTCCACGAGGCGTTTCGTTCCAGCGCCCTCGTCATCGTCTCATCGCCGTCGCTTCTCTCGGTCGTCTCTCGCGCAATCGTTCTATTCCAGTCTGGTTTACTCGTTATCCTCGAACCGCCTTGTCAGATAGGTGGCGCTCTCTTGGCATTACGTCATTAATGAATATAGGAGGGATACGATATGTGCACATCCATTCCTACATATATATATATATATATAAATAAATCATGCATACTCACTTATAAATATATAAGAATGCATAATTATTTAATTGAGATTAAGATTTGAATGGAAATTAAGAATGCATAATGAATTAATTGTATTTGGATACTCTTGCCCAAATTAAATCATAAATTTTCACTTCTATCGCGTGGTCATAAGCATACTCATAATTTTTTTTAGTTTAGTTTATTCAGGAATTTTTTATGTGTATTTCAGTCTTTAAACTTAAAGAGATTTATTTTCCTTCATCAACATAAGTTTCATTGGAATCTAGCAATTATTTCCAGGTACAATTGTGCTTTTTCTTTGGCTGTAGATTCAAGCTTTGATGTCTTGTTAAAAATCACAAATTGAATACTATAACAAATAATCAAGATAAATCTCCCGACGAAGATGATTGGAGCAACAAGACAACCGGAAATGTCAATAAAAATGTTTTTTTAAGTATGGGCTTAAATGTATGTCGATTGAAACCTATTTCAGTGTTTTTTTAAAATCTATAGTGTTTTCTTTTGAGTTTTTTGAAGATATAAAGTAAGATTTATTCAAGGTCACTGTGTTTGAAACTTTCTTACAAGTAATATACACTACTGGTCATTAAAATTACTACACCAAGAAGACGGCATACTACAGACATGAAATTTAAACGGCTGGAAGAAAGTGCTGCGAAATGCAACTGATAAGTTTTTCAGCACATTCAGACAAAGCAGGCGTCGGTAGCGAGATATTCAATGTGTTTAAATGAGGAAATTGTTCAGCTGATTTTTCTTACACAAATTGCCTTTGAACGTTGTTACCTGATAAGAAGTTGTTGTGATGCCTAGTTTAAAAAGCAGAAATCCGTACCATCATGCTTAGGACTTTGATAATGGTCAAATTGTAGTGTACCGGAATTGCAATTTATCGTAGCGCATTATTGTTGCTCACATCTGTCGAGATTCAATGACCGTTAGTAGAGAATATGGAATCAATGATTTCAGGACGGTAATACGGAACGCCTTGCTGGATCTCAATGGCCCCTATCACTAGCTGCCGAGAAGACAGTTATGGTACCCGCATAGCCTTAATGAATTGTGTAGCCAAATATCATTTTTTTTGTTATCTGCATTTCTTCTTGGTGTAGCAATTTTCATAGACAGTAACGTATTTACCGCATTCATAAATATTACAGAAATTATCTTCTAATAAAATTAAAATAAATACTACAAAATATATAAAAAGCTAAAATGATCATCTTATATCAACGACGTATTATAACGTATTATATTGCATTGCGTTGATGGTTAATCATGTATCTTTTATTAGCAAAACCATTAAAAAATTCTAAAAGATTAATAACTAAATGTGCATCTATTTCAAACTATGCTACCTTTTTTTTCATCTTATAATAATATGCTGCCTTATGCATAAAAAGGTATCATAAATCATATTTCAAAAATAGGAATCTTAATACAATTACGCTGAGAAATTTCAACATCCAAGAAGGAAAGATATATGAATCTGTAAAGTAAAGGTAATTGAAATTAGTATTATTCATTTACATTTTAAATGGATAAGCTGATTTTTAATATCTCTGAAATAAATTAGCATGCTTTTGAAACTCATCCACAGTCTGCTTCTACATAATACTAATCTTATACATTTTACGGAATGAACACTTTTCTATCGAAATTTGTCTGTCTTTTCATGTACTTTCACTGATTTCATTTTTCATCTGTGAGAAGTATTGCTTATGGTAAGCAGAGTCCTTACCCCAAATTAAAATTCATTTTAATCATAAAATTTATATAGAAATAATTATCTTTACCCTCCTTTCAAATAGTTACGGACATTTTGTCCCAAGCCTTTCAAAACTTATAATTTTAATATATTGGATTACATTCTTGCACACCTTTCATTTATTCCTTCTTTTCTATACTGAATAACTATTTGTCATTAATTATATTTTGAGGCTTACATGTTTAAGTTTATCACATGAATTACACATTACTTAGTATAAAAAGTTCATTCTCCTCGCCAAGAGATCTATCTAACGAGAGATAATTTTTTTAAGGTAGCGAGGGAGAAAATCCTGTGTGTTTGATTTTGATCACATTGAATGCTTAGTATTAACCTACTCTATACATGTAAAACGTTGCGTAAGGAGATAAACTGCTTTAAAAAATTAAAAAGATTAATGCTTTTAAAACTGATGCATTATAATAATTTCAACGAAAAATAATGTATTCAGAATATTATAAGTGAGATCATATCTCTCGGAACGAGCTTTAATAACTTTATAATTAAAAAAAAAGTTGTCTAAAGAATTAAGATGCAGAACTTTTTGATTAATTTTTTCAAAGATTCATTTATGTAATTTTTTATCTTTATCGAGCTAAATTTTTCAGATGTGTAATGATATTTTAAAATTGCAAAATTCAACAAATAAGAAACAAGTATTGCTTAAAAGTCCTTGTTATCAATAGTTTACGTTTTTATAAGAATTTTCTTGATTTAAATGAGATTTACATTTGAAATAGATTTCAAATGATGCGGAAAAGACAGTATAAAAGAAATTTTTATCAACAAAATAACATTGCAGTTGAAGAAGGACTTATAAGCCGCCAATAAGAAAATGATGAATCTTGTGGTAAGTTCCCTTCAGATTTCAACTTAATTTTTAAATATATATTTTTATTTATTAATTTATTTCGAAACTGCAAATAATTGTTTGTAATACTAACCATATAATATCTGCATATCCTTCTTTTTAGCCATTTGTATCAATAAAAACTAAACTTAACTGTTTTTTATACTTACGAAAACAATCTGTCATAAAGCATAATTTCAAAGATACACGACGATTCAAATGTTTACCATTAAAAAATACAATGAAAAACCTCGTAATGTTGCAAATAATGTAGATTTTAAGTTTTAAAAACAAGGGTGTTTTTTTTTTAAAAAATAAGGTTAAAAAATGATTTTCCTTTATTATTGTATAGCATTGCAATATTTAAATCACATTTTAAATCAAGTTCTTGAAAAAATATTCAGTAACCAATTTCGTAATCAATATGGATAGTGTAACAAAACGAAAAGATAAATTTAATATGGCAAGAAAAAGACAGTATACATATAAATTAAAAGTATTACATTCTTATTTAAAATTGGTAATACACTTTTTTATTTCAATTTGAATAAAACATATAAGTTTAGGATTTCAATAATAACTTTTGTTGTAAAACGACAAAAAGAAATTGGAATATGTGTGTCTTTACTAAGGTACAGAAATAATCGCTTATATCAGCATTTATCTATTTTAACGTATCCTTGGCATACAAAATTTTAAGATATTTCTTTTCTAGTTCAATAAGCATAGCTATCAAATGAATTCTTGATTGGAAAAAGTAAAGTTTCATTATTCTAGATAACAATATTTAATCAGAGAGTGATGCGCTATTTTCACTTTGAGATATTTTACTTTAATGAAACACTTGGCAATTATAAATACTACTTTTTTACAGATCCTCCTATTGGCTCTATTTGCCGCTGTTTCATGCTCATTAGTCCCTTATTACCATTCTTATCCTGTATATAATGATTATGGTTTCGGATATGGAAACTATGACCTTGGATATGGATATGGAGATCTTGAATACGGACTATACGGAATCAGTAATGGATACGGAATTTATGGCTACCCAGGACTTGGAAATCTAAACTATGGATATGATGTTCTTGGACAACGAAGAACTTTTTAGGCAGTAAAGATTTTCTAACAAAAATATCTATTTATAAATAAATACATTATAGTTTATTGAAGTTGGATTTCTAGAATATTTTGAAACCAAGTCCACTCATTTTTTGTTTGATAAATCTTCCCATAATTCTTCCTTTCAGGGAAAATATAAGATTAATGTTTTTCTTCTCTTTCATTTTAAATATTTTGCGTTTTAATAACATTTTTCTCTGTACAGATTGCTGATCTAACATTAAGGTAAGATTCTGTTAAAATATGCCAACATGGTGTGTGTGTGTGTGTGTGCGTGAATTTATATCTATTTTTAAAAAATTAAGTTCTTATGAAAAAAGTTGATGGCTTAAATTTAACTAAATAATTTTTCTTTTCTTAAAGTTTTCTTTTAATGGATGGCTTTTTATTAAGTTTTGTCCTAGAAAAAGAGTTTATAAAAAACGTTATACAATTAGTTGAAGTATTGCTTTTTCTATTTCAGAAGTACATTGTAAAATTATCAGGAACAAGAATGTTTCGAGTAATGGAGCATTGGATCTAAAAGATGAAAGAAATTTTCCCAATGGATCAAATTTTTAATTTTGCAATTAATTAAAATAAAATTATTAAATGCGTATCCGTTTTGTCGGTTTTTTGTTGTTCTTTTTGAAACAAAGTAACAAAATATCATTTAAATTAATCTTAGTTAATTACTTTCTTCTACATATAGTATATATTTGGTTTTCTAATTCCTGTCGCATAATTTCTAAACCATTTACTTTTTTATGTCTTAAAAACGTGACTGTAATATTTTTAATCCAAAATTCAATCAATATTCTTATTAATGGGATGTACAACGTTTTACCATATGACTTTCCCTTAAGACGAAAACTGAAATATGAAAATTATCTTGACACTGTATGTAAAAAAGGAAATGGCAAATATCATGTCAACTACTTATAAATTATACTCTTAATATTTAAAATATGAAGCTGAAACATCATGTAGACATTGATGAGATGTTTTAATTTTGAACTCTGTATGTGTATTATATTCTTTTGAAAAATATCCCATCAGGTAACTCCCAATAATAAATATCAACATAATGCATAATGTTCAATAACTTGACTCAGTATAATAATCAATAGAATCACTTTCATTTATTAATTTTAATTTGCTTAATATTCAAACAGTACATCCACATTCTAGGTATATTTTTTTTTCATAAGACAGTCTCTGTTATAGCATTAAGCTAATAAAATCTTTGTAATTAAATATTTAGTTGGGATGTTTTTTTACTTTACTTCAAGAGTTTCTTCTATAATGTTGATTAAATGATAAAATTACCTAAAAAAAAATTGCAAAACATCATTATTTTAAAACATTTTCAATAAAAAAAAAACCTTCGAAAAATTTAAAGATGTTTTCTTAAATTAATGTTACAAATGTTACAAAAAGATATATTTTGTTAAAAAATATACCAAATTTATATATTTTTTTCACTTTTGAGATTCTAAGGATATATTTTAAAATTAATATCTGTGGTTTTTGTAGTTATTAAACCTTATTAAAAATAAGATGGTGACATTTGGATTGATGTCATGGTTTCACAACTTCTGCACATATATAATGTGAGAGAATGTTTTGAACAACCAGTGGTAACCTTGCAACTATTGCGTCATCAACATTTGCATCATGTTTCAATATAACAAAATGGGAAAGAGATAATGTACTAAATAATACAAGTAGTATTTCATAGCACTCGCCTTTTGATTTAAAAAGGGAAAGTAATTTTTAAAAGGGTATATATGTATGCCTTAAGCTATCCCCCTCTGGGAGTTAATTTGCACAAAACCAGTTTTTAGTGGATCTCTCCTCATTAGAAGAAACATGCCAGCCGAAAAGCAAACCACGATTATTTCATTTTTCTTCGTGATCTATAAAAGCTGGGTAAATGGATAAGTAATTAAAAAAGGCTAACTAGTTTTACGAGTTAATGCATAAGTTTCAAATGAGGTATCCTTCATCGAAAGTAGCAACAATCTTCATGTTGCTTTGAAAATTACTCTCAGTTTTCGCACAAGTAAAAGAAGTCCCAAGTACTGTGAATGTCGTCTGTCTCTAGACTAAAAAAATTCGTTGAATGAAAGAAGCAAATTGCATTTCAAGAATTACTTCCTTAACAATAGTGAATGGTCCAAAAATGTAGTTTTAATATAGCTTATGAAAAACAGTTAAACTCATGTGCCCTAAATTGTTTACTACACAGCCCTATTTTTTTTAAAAAAAGTGAAATAAGTGAATGTAAAAAAAAGTTGTTCATTTAATGTTTAAAAAGATGTAAAATACTTGAGGTAGGATTTAAAAGTTCCCGAACTGAGCCTATAACGTGGAAAATATTCGCAGTAGATGGATTTCGATAGCATTTCTATATTACTGCGTTGTTCCCTTTTTCTAAGATATATCTGTGCCAAATCACATGGTCGGTGGTTCGCCATGGGGTCGTATTTTATAGACGGATGCATTTATTAGTAGTTGGCGATTAAAAGAAATTGCGTTTATTGATCAGAGAACGAATATCAAAATTTTTGTTCGTTTGGGAAAAAGCGCTAAAGATACTTTTTCGGATACGGAAAATATCCATATTACTCTTATTCGGATCCGTATCCGTATCTGAAAAGTATCGGGATACGGATACTTTTACGAATACAAAATTTTGAAGCATGTGTAAGGCTGTGATACAATATCACGAATGCAAGCTTTTCAAGGGCATCGACGTTTCAGAGAAGCCAAAGAAAGTGTCGAAGACGACCAACGCTTAAACATCCTCAGACTTCCCACACCACTGAAAATATAGAAAAGGTTTTTTCAGAGGTGGGATGTATGAACAGAATTCAAAGAATATCAGAATCAGCAGGAATATCCTAGGCAACATGCCAATGGATACTCTGACTAAGGAGATCTTAACATACATATATGTAAACGTATCCTTCCCTGCATGCTAAGCGATGACCAATCTACAGATTAAGTTAAAAGTGTATCGCAGGCTGAATTAAAGGACGTCTAAAAATGGATCCCAGAAATGTTTCGATGACCTTTACAAGCGATCGCTTTACAAGAGTGTGTTTTTGCTCTAGGGCCTTATTTGAAAGGAGGATGTGTTTCAGTAGTTTAATTGGCAAAAATTTTTAAATTATAGATTCAGTCCGGGAACTACTTCGTATTTACTACATCTAAAACTGTTTCTATAAGGAATGTATGAGTAATTATACCATCAACCTGGGGACATTTACTGAATATACTACAACAAGAATGTTTCTTTTATATTTAAGCATGCAACAGCTGATTTTCTGTGAACTATATTTCAACATTATCTTTAGTATGCTCAAAAATAATACATGACTAAATATAACCACACATATTTCTTTCTTCAATTTTTTAATTATTATTAACTAGAAATATACTGATCTAAACTATATATATGTAATCCCTGAGGGATATAATTCCAACAGAAAACTACGCTTCATAATTAATGTTATATGTTTTTTTAATAAGGATTAAGTTACAAAGATTATTTTTCCAGCAAACTAATATGAAACAAGCTGTCTCCATTGATGTTTATGAAAAAGCATTCAAATTTTTACTAAAAATTAATTTTAATTATGACCACAGGATTTACAAATTTTTATATTAACAACTAATACTACTAACCAGTACAACTAATTTGCAATGCTTTCTCTAATTTTCGTTGATCCATTGCAAAAATGAGTCATTTAATTTTTGTGTTATTATGGAAATTGAGAGAAAAAAAAAATTAAGAATATACACATATGTTATTGATTTCTCATGCGGGTTACTTTCCTCTCAAAGAGTTTCTTTTTAAATTTAGTTTTTCCAATATTCAAGAAACATAAAGTGATAAAAATAATTACAAAGTATATACTTATTAATTGGTAATAGTTATTTTTCCCTCACTCTATGAATTTTTCTAATACGTCATTGATGACAACACCAATTTTATTTTCAGTTTTTTTCTCAAATAAATTTTTAGATTATGACAGAATAAGGATTATATATACATGTGTGCTCATGTGTACTTCAGGACAAAAATTTAACTATTCTGGTTTAAATATATTGAAAATAGCGACCCGAGAAGGAAGCTAAGTACAATCGCGAAACTTTGAAAATAAGTAAAATGTGATATGATTCCACGTTTTGTGCAATACGCATGCTCATACACGCCGAGGTGGCGGTACAATCAGGAAGAGGGTGCTATATAAGCCAGCGCAAATTCGAAGATTCATTAACGGGACAATTACCCGCCGATTGTAGGAAGACTTTGGTAAGCGAAACATGCCAGGTAAACGTGCTAAAGACATTTCTCAAAAAGCGAGTTTGAGAGAGGCCTAATCATAGGGATGAAACTGCAGGCTGGTCGACGCGCCGTGTTGCTGGCCAGGTGGATCGTTCGGAGTGTGCCGTTAGAAATTGTTTGGAGCAGTGGACAAGAAGGTACCTACGCGCGGAAAACCGGGTCTGGAGCGACCAGGAACATTGAGAGAGGATCGAAGGATCGTGCGGCAAGCACTAATGGATATAACGAAGCATAAGAAGCAATTGTTCTACAAACAGTTCCAATCTTAAATCCAAGCGCCCTTTCCGTGCACTCCCTTTAACACCGGAACATCGGCATCAATCCACCAGATCAATGTGGAATGTCACAGATTGGCAAAAATCCCGGTTTGTTTTGTGATAACCGTGTACGGGTGTGGAGTCGCCCGGGTGAGCACAATCCCCACCACACTGTTTTGTCATTATCCGCACAGCTTGTAATGGTCATCATAGCCTAATAGCCGGTCCACTTTAATTGAGATGCGCGGAACCTTAACGGGAAAACGTTACGTTGATGATATTCTTCGACCCCTTGTGGGACCTTTGGTCTCTTGGGCAATTTTCCAGCAAGATAATGCTCGTCCCCTTACAGAAGTTGCTCAAGACATCCTACGTCATTTTCAGACTCTTCCACACCACTGATTTGTCCCCTGTAGAATTGGGATCACCTAAAACGCATGCCATGTGTCACTCTGCACATGATTTAGAGTCGGCTGTTCAAGATCCGTGGACCCATCTGCCTCAGGACAACATAAAGTGTCCAATCAACTAATGCCGGACCGTGTGGCGGCATTTTGCAACTGGATGTGGCCCAACGCGCTATTGAAGTTGCTCAGTATTTGGTCACATCCTTTTCGTTTAATTGTCTTGTTTTAGATCAAATGAATCTCTCATCTGTTTCATTATGTGTATTAAATATCATTTCAATCAGATGCTTTCTTCTTTTGTCGCTATTTTCAATGTTCCTGAGTGTATATTCCTTTTTAATAATCTGGTATAAATTATTTTTCTAAGTATTTACATGTATTATGAGCAAAAAAAGAAATATGTAATTCTAAGATAATTGTAAAAACATTTGATAAACTGTCTGTTTGTAATTTTATGCAAAATGAAAGTTCAATCATTTTTACTAATATATAAACAAGCATAAGAACAATTTTTAAGTTCCTTAATAACGTCTAAAATATCAATCCAATTATTGAATTTTCATACCTCTTTGTAAAACCCTCACAAACTACTTCATTATTAATTCATAGTAATGATAATTTCCTAATTTGTTAAGTAGGTGAGCTAATTAAAACTTTTGAAAATGACATACATACTTCCTTAATTACAAAAAAAGCATTCTGTGTGATCACATGTATGGTTATTGTTCGTATATCTAATTAATTTCCTGTTCTCTAACTTTGGTCCTTTTTGAAAAAGAATAATTAATGAACTTGAATTTCTTTAGGGAATTAATGAGTGAAAACTTTAAAAAATTTTAGTATTAGATATTAATTAGTTCCTTAATGATGCAGCAACTTTTAGCACATCCGATGCAAATAATTCAAGAAAGCCAGCTTCTTTTGATTCTTTAAACAACCATTTAATATCACACAATTTACCATTATGAATATTTACAAACAAGGAATCCGGTTTAAATATCCTTGCTTTGCTTCAAAATCTCAAAACTTCCTTTTTTTCGCATCTCGTTCATTTTAAAAATCTTGTTTTCACTTCCACTCGTTGATATCTTCTCTAATAAATCTTACAGTACTATTTGAGATGTGTCTTAATCATTTAAACGCAAGTGGAAGATAAATATCTTATTTGATATCGGGTTCTGGTATTTACTGTAGGGACTACGAATTGAAGTCGTCTTAAACTTTTTCATGAAATATTTTTCAATTTTCATTTTTTTATGTGAACAACATATTTCATGAAGTTGCGGTTCAGTGAACATATTTCGAAAATGCTGTGAAAGATTTACAGTACGTATAACACTTTTAATCTCTTAAAGTTAAAAATATATTAAATTTAAAATATTACACTTATTTTTTGTAGAAAAATATACAACACATGTTGTTAAATGACATGTTAAATCACAAAAACTTATGCAAAGCAACATGAATATGTTATTGAAATATCATATGAATACATAATGCTTAGTGGTTTTATTTCAATTGTATTCAATTAACACTGACGAATTCAAAAAGCAGCACATTTTTTTTGTAACCAGATCTGTTCTTTCTCTCATTTTGGTTCCCCTCCCATAAAAAGAAGCATTCATAAAAATAAAAAATGGTGCGTGAATGCCACGCGGTAGAAGTGAAACTTGTTTGGCGACGTTGGAACATTGATTATATGCTCTAATATTCCAAACTGACAAAGTACATGTCTCAATCGCCTAATTTGCATGAAAAGTATTCGTGGCGAATTGAGTCTTTCTGATATCAAATCTAAAGTTGGAAGATATGCTGGATTTTCTGGATATACAAAACTGTTATATATTTGATAAATTTGGTATACTTTTCCTAACTTAAACTTTGCCGGCAATTATAACGTTCTTTAATGTCTTCTAAATTAATTTCCAGTAAAATATTTTTCTGCTCAGCAACAGTCATTTTCAAATCATATCTAAACCATACTCTGTCACAAATCGAACAACCGTGACCGAAAAGATTATCAACGAATAGCTTTTGAAAATCTTTATGAGCATTTTTATTGGGTGAGTGAATATTAACGCGCACTAGCTACACGAGGCTTTTAGCGACATATTTCGCAATTTTGAATCATGGTCAAGTGACGAGGACGTCACCTGAGTTGGCATCCTCCTCTCCTAACTACCACACCACTCAAACGGGAGGACATTTTAGCTATTGGCAGATTTAGCATGCATCGCTCCCTTACACGGCGGGTCTTAAGTGGTACTCGACTTGAACTCACGACACGCCAGCCAAGATCTGATACGTTGACCCCTAGGCTACCATGGCCACGCATTTTTATGGAAATCATAATCTTTGTAACGTAAAATAGAATTTATAATCGTTTCACATTCATCAGTTCCAACACGCACTATACTTGTTGAGGGTTCTCTAGTTGACGGCACAGGGTGGTTCACAAAGTCCGTATTAATCTTTGCTGTCATAAGAAGAGTCTCAATAGCATCCCCATCCCTTAAACTCGGCATTAAGACAGAATTTGCAATATTTTTCCCATGCCATATTCTCTCATGTGTACTCTGATGGAAATTTGGCAGTAGCACTTGATGAATTTGCACTATTTTTCTGTTTGTCATTAAACTCGGCATTAAGAGAGTATTTTGCAGTGTTTTTTTCGTGCTTGTGTGTGTGCTTGATATTTTCTCGTGTACACTCTGATGGAGATTTGGCAGTTGCACTTGATGAATTTGTATTATTTTCTTTTTTGTCACTTTTTCGACTGGATTTGCAGCTAGTTTTTTTTTTTCACGAAATTCTTTTCCTCTTAGTGCATTTGATTTAGGCATTCTGACTAGAATTAATAATAATTCAACGCAAATGAAAATTAAAGAAATAAATTAGCCACCGAACACATCGCCATGCAGCCAACAATCTAAAGAAAATTTAAAAAGACACTCTTTTGTTGCGAGAGCTATTTTGTCTTCACCGTAATACTCACACCACATCTGATATGACCGCTGATAATTTTCCCAAGTTTGGGGAAAAGGAGTCATAATTGGAAGGTGGGCAAGTTGGCCAATTGGAGACGTGGACAATTATCCAACTTTTTCACCGAAATTTGACACAAGTCACGCGGTGTCCCCGCTCTCCCTTTTCCTCCTCTGGTTCTCTCCTTACCATGGAGACGATCCAGGGGATAGGGAAAACTACTTTCGTTCGCTTTTTCACTGTTACGCAAAACTGGGCAATTTTCTCAGTCAGTCACGAGAACAAAAAGTTTCACTTCAAAAGAAACATATAAAAACATATATTTCAAGGTTTTTCTCTGAAGTTAAATATTTTTAAAACGATAATGTTGCACTGTAACATTGATTGATTTTAAGAAATATTTAGAAGATATAATATAATTAATTCGTAACGAAATTTCTAATGCACTCTAAATTTATTTTGAAATGTATAAAATACAATAATATAATTTAATTTTCTCTGTTATGGCTTTGAACGATATTTTCCAGTACCTGGGGGGTACCATCTCTTCATCTACGCCATCTAAATTTATTTGACAGAGAAAGTTAATCCCCAAGCTAGATAATTAAAAATGTTTAATTAATTCAAATTTATTGAACATACAATCTTATTATCAAAAATAAAAGAAACACCTATATCGTAACATAAATACTTAATGTAGAATGGTGTGGAATGGCATTTGGCATAACTATAGTTTAGATTCACCTTATGAATCTTAATCTTACAATTTCTTTGACTTACTATAAAGCCCATTCTACACTCATAGACCATAAAAGTTAAGAATAATGGAGGAATCACACAGAAATTGACATGCCCTAAAATAAAAATTTCACCTGTAAATTATCACACACATCTTGAAGGGTGAATATACAAATTACAAGAAATCACCAATGATCCTCATAATACGTCAAACAAGAGTGTAAAGAGAGGGTGCACGGAATGGTGCATCATCTTAAAATTGTCTCAAAAGGAAAGAAAGTTTGCATCAAAAACCGCATAGTTATGGCACAAAAAGCTTTGGATACTTTTCCCAGTGATAGAATTATTAGGGTGACTGGAATGTGGTACCCAGCGGCAAGTATCCGAGGAACTTGAATCGACAGATCCATCTCCATGTTTGACAGCGAAAGAGACAATCATGGTAATGTGAATAGATGTTAAACGTGTATCCGGTCGCCCCCGAGTTAAAACGCCGAAACACAATTTGTCAGTTACCCAAAAGAAACTTCCAGCATATCAATCGACCTTTTTCGTCAGTTCTCTTCAGCTAGTAGGTACGACAATTTCAATTAACAAACCGTGTACAGACGCTTAGAGCTCATTGGTCTATATGCTCGTAGGCCTGTCATAAGTGTTCCACTTACCGCAACTCACTGTCGCCTAGCGATGTAATCCTGGATAAAATTCCAATGCTGATTGAGCTCTGCAGAACAGTGGTCTTGTTTGATGTTTTAGTCATTACAATCTGTTTAGTTTGCAGTCTGATTCTCGCCGGACTTTAATATGGAGAGCGCCAGGTACCCGTTACCAAAGAATTATCTTGAACGACACCGTTACAAAGCTGCATGGATTTATTCTTCGTCAAAGAACTGAAAGTGCATTTATATAACGATGACGGGCCACATATATCGGGATGTCATTCTAGAACAATATGTACGTTTTTTGTGGGCGCCACTGTGCCTAATATTTCTATTTTGGATGACAACGCCCGTCCTCTCCGTGCAAACATTGTAGACGAATGCTTTCAATCGGAGGATATCACGTATGGATTGGGCAGCATACTAATAATTATATCCCTAGATCATTTATAATGCTTTAAAAAGTACATGCAGCCCGTCAACTATATATAACCTTCTATTAACTATCATAATTTATTGCTTGATGAGTGGAACTATTTTCCCTCAGATTGATAATTTGGCGGGAAACATAACCAGTTGTTACACTCCCGAATTAAGTCTACGGGAGACATTATACGTTTTGCCATCAAATTAAATCTATACTGTTTTTACTAGTAGGTTCTTTTTTATAATTTATTTTATTAGTAAAAATCGCAATTTTATTAAAATATTTAAAATCCTATAATGCATTTTTTGCTCGTTACCTCTTTGTTTAATAAATAGACTTCTCAAATAAGTCAAACTTGATTTAAACCTGTTCAATACTTTCTTTGACAGAACTTCATTATCCTTAATTTATGGACATGAGAGTATAATTATGCTTCTAATTTTAAGTCTTTATCTTCAGGTCACGGCGTTCAGCATCTGTGTATTTTTTCTCCTTTTCGCGATTACAAAACACCCATATATATATATAACTAAACTGAATATTACGGTTTCTTATTGAGAGGTTTAGCTGTGAAAAACTAAATGCTGGCCCTAAAGATTTTTTCAATATATTAGTAAAAAAGCACGGTAAAGCCCCGTCACACATTGTACGAAATATTATCTTCGAAAATTAAATGTAACACCTACTAAAAGAGAAAAATTTAGAGGGATAAAACATGAATTTTCTGATCATTTAAAAGTAGCATGGAGCTCAATATCTGCGTTCAATAATCCCCTATATGGGTGTCCAGCAAGAAACATCCGACTTTAGTAGGTGATACATGGTCCCTGACTGGGTTATATATATGTCTGCAAATCCAGTATCTTTTTCTTTTTGAGCTTTTGAGGCATATCCCTAATTCAATTTCTTGAAGACTAATCGAAGCAATGACTATATTTGGTGTTGAATAAAGTGAATCTGCCATAGATGAGGTCAAAGATGAATACATGCTCGATCTGTAAAAATCCGTAAAAATCTGCCAGCCAATCCATACGTTCAATATCCTCATGTTCAAGAGCTATGATTGTACAAGTCCTGTGCGACGACATGGTGAATTGTCTCCATGAAAATTTAATCTGCAAAAAGAAAGTTTGCATAAAGGATGGACCAGGTGAAGAAGAATTTTTACAATAACGGGTCCCGTTGATACTTCCTTATAGGGTTAAGATTGGTAACCACGGCACGACTACATATATTATGCCATCCACCTCCATGTTTGAACGAAAGAGACAATCACGATCATACGCCATCCCTAGTCCCAAACGATGTATCCGTACTGTTGTATGGGAAAATGCGGCTATTCGTCAGACCATATGAGTTACTTCCACTTAAATCAACCTGGTTTGTAAAGAGTGTGACACCACATTGTAGATGACGTTTGGAATTAACATATGTAACCACTGGCATGGGAATGGTTTCTCTACCATAAATGATCTGTTTATGAAGGTGCATTACAGCTGTAATCCTTATTGGAGAAAAACCGATTCAGCTCGTCCAGTCGCCGTTTTTCGCTTTTAGCCATTACAATCTGTTTCAATACCAGTCCTGTCTCTTTCACGTAGCTTCTCTTTCCAACCATTATCTTGATTTTCCGAGCTTGTCTTCACGCTGTGTGTATGCTGTCATAACTTTATGTGATAGCTATATATATATATATACTGCAATATATCGTAAACGATGCTGCATATATATAACTGCATATAAACTGCATCACACTGCTGCCTATATATATATATACCCAAAGATTATATACCTATACTGTAAAAGCATAGAGAGAGAGCGAGAGAGTTTGTGTTCACCATTGTACTACTGAGGCTAATATTTCCTATCTTGAATAGTTATACTTAGGTAAGTGCTTCTCAAAATACTATTCGCGACCCAATATTCAATCATAATTTTCATCGCGCACCCCCTCATACAATAATGATGTATTGATTGAATAATAGTATACTACCATAAGACTACAATACGACTTTGGTCCTCTTCTGTCCGACGTAGATAAACGTCTCAGCTAATGAAAAACGTTTATCAACGACGTAAATAAACGTATATATAGTCCCGGACGTATATATACATCTTTTATACAATCTTTTGTATACTGCTATCCATAAAATTATTCTAAGGCTTTGGAATGCAATATATAGGTCCTTGGCATTATTCGCGATAATTTACATCCTATCATATTATTTTTGCTTCTTTATTCCCCTATCACCCAATAAATCACATATTATATATATATATATATATAAAATGGTTGGCATTGGATATATATAGCGTAAATTTTGATAATCAAATATAAAAGAATTTTTCAATATATAATCATATAAATAAACAAGATATATGTTAAATTGTTTATACACACATATTTACAAAACAAAAATATAAAAATAATCATTTGATAGTTATATTTAATAAACTTGTTCTTAACTTAGTATTTTTAAATTAATTATAAAATACAAATTGTGTAGCCTTAGAACCAGTATTGCAGGTTTAAATGTGTATTTTATTCTGCCAGAAACCTGTAATTTGTCATACTATTTACATTCAGTAAATTAGGAGTTATTTTATGTGTTTCAACTATTAAATCATTTAACCAAAGAACATATGAATACAAATTCCAACCTACTAAAACGTATTTATAAAACGATGACTTTGGTTCTAGTGCAGTATCTGTGTAAATATAAATTTATATTATATATATTTATATATATTTATATATATATATATATATATATATATATATATAATATATAAAAATATAAAAACCATACCTCTAAAAATGCCCAAAAGCTGAAATGTTTCAAAACATACTTGCTCCAGCTAGAGAAGTTCCTTCAATTTAACCTGTTCCAAATTCTGAGAGGTCTTATGTTTTGCGCTTTTGAAAAAAATCCAAGACTTGCAGGACTTCAATAAAACTTTCACATACTACCAAAATAGATGCATTTCTATTTATATATAAAACTTTAAAAGAACACTGGTAGAGAGCTTTTATTACACATTAATGCTAATGAAGCGCATTCAAAAATGTCACAGATGTTTCCATTATTTTGATAACCACCTGTGTATTTATTGAATATATAGATGATAATTTGTTCCAAGACTTATCTCTAACACTTGAGCTATTTGAATATCCCTTTGTTCCAGAAGTTCTCGAGGTTTTCAGAGAAATATATTTTCATAGCGGATTTTGTGTTTCTCCCGAAGGAAATGGGCATATGTCTAAAGAAATAGAAATCTAATGTTGCCTGGTGAATAATGAATACGCCTTTTAAAATTGGATACCTCAAGCAAGTTTTTAACCATTTTATTCTAATAGTTGGACACACGAGATCACGTATAACCCTATTGAAAAATGTAAATTTTGCCATTGCTAATTCTGAGACTTTTTTTGTTCTTTGCCGTCATTATTTTGTCTAATTGCGACTAAAATTTTAAAATTTATTATCTGGTAGTTTAGTAGTCAACTGAAATAGAGAACTCATTTATAATCACACCAGACACAAAATATACTTTTCTTTGGTTTCAGACAAACGTTAATTCTATAATGTTGCATCCACGCAGCTATTTTAGTTACAGTGCATTAGCCTTAAGTATTTTTGATCTTTTATCATTCCCTGTGTGACATTTTTTTGTTTTTCAACAAAAGAAAAGTAGCAAATGCTGTAAAGCACATTCTGTTTCCTTCATTGTTAAACTTTTTTCTTAAAGATACTTATAATGTGAATTTTAAGATGTATACATATGTGTATTATTATTAACCATTTTATTATATTTAAACTTGGCCTAATGCACCTATATGAACCTTTGAAATACTTTAATACCTTCGTAGTGCCTTTTTGAAAAAATGCATTTGAGTTAATTAATGTCTGTAGGATTAGTAATAAATATATGTAATATCTATAGTATTTTGTTCTGTTTTAACCCCAATTTTTTTATATAATAAACTGTGGCAATATAACAATGGAAAACGTAATCAATTTAATCGATAGGATATCCTATTTTTAACACTATTTTTGAAAGTTGGTATTCAAATTTATTAGAAACAATTGTTTCATGTAGACAGTTTCAAATTCCTAAAAATACTTAAAGTGTAAGAATATATTCAAGAGTTTGACATTTATTTAAATCCTTATGATTACAAAACTGCTCCAGGTAAACGAAGTTGAAATTGCTTTTTGTGAATCAAATAATTATTTTTAATTAAAATTAAATAGTAGTAAAAAGATATTTATATAATACATCGCACAATCTTCATCAGTTTTCTTAGTTAAATATCTTACAGCTACAGATTCTAGTTAAAATAATTTTGTGCGTCAAATTTAAACCTTTTATTTCAATTCTTACCACAGTATCGAAGAAATTTTACAAATGAAACCATTATATTTTATCAATAACATCAGTTATTGCAACCTTATGAGCTGATGAACATATTCTTTCAAGTGTTACTTATCTTGATACTGGGAGCCTTAAGACTTTAAAAAAACACGTAATCCTTTTTTTAGAGCTAATCCTCTGGTCTTAAGTAATTACGTCGCTTTTTTCATGTTAAATTATGAAAGCATGAATTCAATGAATTGAAATTACTTCATATATTTTCTTAAATTTCAAATTCACTCATGAAAAGTAAAACTCATATTTAGTACATATATTGATAGCTTAAATATATTAGTACAGTACAAGCTGTTACAGTTTACAAAACCAATTAATTTTTCTTTTAAAAGGATATTAAACTTTTGATTTCAAAATCAGGATTCGGTATAATTTTTTCTCATGTGGTAAGGGGGGTTAGAATTGCTATTTTTTATATAAAGATATTTTCACGTTTCTATCATGGAACCTTATAATGAGTTATATAGCACAACCGTTGTAATAAAGTATATGATTAAAAACTTTATTTAGCCTCATAAAACATAGAAAACTTTTTCACGAATCTAGGAATGGGAAGTGAGGAAATATTGAAATACATTAAATTAAGTTCCTTGCTTTTTATCTTATTTTATCTCCTCTAGAAGAACTTATTCTTTCAACAGGATCATCGAATAATCTGATATCTTTAATAAAATTTCCTTAACATTTTTTTTTTTTTTGAAAAAAAGTAAAGGATAGCATATAAATATTATTTTTAAAAATATTTCAAACTAATAAATATAAAACTAATTAAAGGAAAAATTCAAGTTGATTGAAATTCTGAGAGGTTTTTAATGGTTGTATTAATTGCAAATTTAACTGGGTCTTTTAAATTAAAAATTTGGTCTTCTTCACCATTTTCAGCATCTATTAACACATAAAAAATATGCTTTCAAACAGGTTATTTGCTTTCGAAAATTGATTTACTTTTGAGTGAGAAAATTGAAGCACATTTAATTTCTTTGAATTTCAAAATTCTATTATATTTTAGAAACCATTTAAATACATTATGTGAAATTAGAACAATTTTTTTTTCTGTTCATACAAATTGCAGTAAAATTTTTTCAAGAAAATGGGAATCATGCATTTACGAATTTAAAAAGTTTTTAAAAAATGTTAATTTAAAATACTAATTTTCATATAAATGCTTTAAGTACTTTTTTCACGAATTTATATAAATGCCGCATTTGACCACTTGCGTAAAAGAGATCATTTTCTTTTAAAAATGACAAATGCTGTAATTTTTCAAACATTATTTGTTACGTTACATCAAGAGCAATATCATACTTTGAAAATTTTCCTTAAACTTTTGAGCTTATATATATGTAGGTATTTTTTCTCTCTCTTCAAATTACTGTCATAATCCTTACAAAAAATTTTAAAAGAATATCTATAAAAATATATAAAATGGAAAAAAAAATTGCATCATTGCCTTTTCATAAAATGTAAGTAATTTAATATATAACATGATAAAAATTGAACTATAATGAAATGAAAATTAAATGCATATTTTTTCCGATAAAAAGATGCTATTGCATTATTACAGTATTTTGGAAATTATTTAATAGTAAGACGTCTAATAAATTTAATTATCAAATTATTAAACAAGGTTATTGAAGATTATAGTAAAAAATGAAGCAATAAATCTTAAGCACTGGTAAATAGCCTTTCTTTATCTTTTGTTGAGGTTATATAAAACTGAGGTGGCAAAAGTAATGCAGAAGATAGAAGATTGATTCACATCTTGAGCATGCAAAATTTACGCAGCAATTCTTAGTATCACATTATTGCAGTGCCTCTTAAACTTTTCAATATATGCGACCCAATTTCAATCATAATTTTCATCACGCCCCTTTCCATACAATAATAATATAGTTTGATGTTTAAGTTACAATACTTTAATTATATGCCGTATAAATTAGCAAGCTAAGTATAAAATTTTGTATACCATTCTTGTTGATAAAAGCAGAGAGCAACAGTAGTAAAAACTGGCACCAGTGGTAAGAGCATATAATACAAATTTCATTTACAACACTACTTATATACGATACCGATATCGATGACACGACGAAATCATTTCGATTTCGATCAAAATTAAATTAGATGCCAATATAGTCGTCAAGTGAAGTGCCGCGTCAAGGTCAAAGTAGTTAAATTCATTTGGATCACATAAAATGGGTAGATTTCTACCTGAAGTAAGAGAAAATTAAATTTTCCTAACAATTCTGAATATGACAAATCCAGGGGAGTCACTAGTATTTATTAAACTTGGTTCTTAACATAATATTGATGAACTCATTATCAAATACACATTTTGCAGTACGCATACATTTATATTATATCAGTGTATATGCGTATTTTGTTTTCTTACTATCCAGAGTATTCCATACTCGTATTTTGTTTTGTGCATCCCTTCAGTATTTTAACAATTTTTTTGAATGATTTTTTATTTTCAACTTTTCGATATGCTCGTGCCCCACCCCCCTTCGTAGTGTTATTACGCTCCCTGGGGGAGTGCGTCGTTCAGTTTGAGACACGCTGCATTAATGAGTTTCTAAAAAAACTGTCTCTGTACTGAATTTGGAAATTTTCTTTTCATTATGTTTTAAATTACATGAAGTTTTGAAACCTTGATTTTAAGCTTATTCGATGTTTCAAAACCTAGAAAATGCAAATAGTTTTTTTCATTTTGTATTTTCCTCTCTGGCGTTCAGATATATATTTTTTAAAAGTACAAATAAAAGGTTAGTCTCTACTTATTATATTTGGTTACAGCGAAAGTTCGCTAATCACAATATTAAAAAAATAAACAATACTAACAAAATGGTCGACGGAAAAATATAAATTTTCTCATTTAAAAATGGAGGTGATTAATTTCTTACTAATACGTCGAGTTTCGTTGCAACTTGAAGATTATTGGTGGTGGAACTTATTACGGTCAAATGATATGTACCTCAGCTTGCACCTCCTACTTAAAACTTCTACACCTCATCAATTTGAAGATTTTGAGCCACAACAAATCTGATGAACATGCACTCCCTTTCATTACCGGTATTTATATAACGGCAGCTGGACTCGAATTCACTACTCGCCAAAAACAACTTTAGCCACGAATTGAAAAAGATCCATTGGCTACCATGACCGTTTTAAATGTAATTATTTTAAATTTAAACGCTTGTAATTTGCAAATTTGTTTAACATAGGGCGTTTTTATGTCATTGAATGTATATTTTTCACTTAAACTCTCCATCATTAGTTAATTTACAGAATACTTAGCTATTTTATAGAATAAAACATAAGGTAAAGCATGAAGCTCTTAATCTATTACACACTTTACCTAGCCTGGTCAGTTATTTCATAAAACACACCCAAGTAATCTATAAAATAACTTATTCATACGCTTAGACGGTAACTTTTTTATTACCGTAAAATCCGGCGTATAATGCGCACTTTTTACACAAAAAACAAGGTCGAAATTTAGGGGTGCGCGTTATACGCCGTATATAAAAATGAGAGCTTTACAAATTAAAAAAAATGCGTGCATAAAAAAAATTAATATTTCTATAGATATATATCGAAATACTGTTTATTCAAAAGCAATGATATTTTTCATGAACTTGAAGGATTGTAGTTCATGAAGCATACTAATTTTTTTCGGAAACTTGGAATAATACCTCAAATAAATGACTTCAAAACATAATAACATAGCTTACGTACATTTCAATTCCTTTTTAAAAAGAGAGATGCGTCTTATACGGTGAATATACCTAAAAATTAAAAATTGCAGCTTGAAAGTATAGGGGCTCGTTATACGCCGGGTTTTACGGTATGTAGAATCAATTACCTAAATAACTTTATGCCAAAACTGATCTGTTGTTCTAAGATACGATAAACAACAATATTATTCTTAAATTTAAAGTGTTTGTTTGACACATTATTAAGTTTAATTCTATGCATTTTTTAACATAATACTTTTACAAGGCTACAATTTTCAAGATGTTATTAAATTTAAAAAAGATAGATAATCTTAAATATTTAACTCGATGTTATGTAATAGAATATTATAGGAATGTTATTAGAATGATGATATTTATACTCTACGTAACAAAACATTGCTTCTTAGAAAATGCAAAGATTTCATTGACATATACTCATTTATGGAAAATGTCAACTAGGCAAATGGGTAACTAATACATTTGAGAATTACTGCCAACATTTCTATGATGATAAATTCAATTTTAAGTTTCAGAAAAATGCATATTTATCGTAATTTATTTCCATTTAAACAAATTGAAATATTTAAGAAATTTAGTCGTTTAAAATGATTTAAATTTTATTTTTCAAATTCTAATAAATGCATTATTTTACTATTTATACATAATTCACACATTTTAAAAATTTCGAGATTAAAGAAGTTACTACAGAGTGTTTATCGATACTTTAAGCTTTAAATTTTTTTTATTATTAGCCCCCTTCACAATCCATGCTTACTTTTTGTCAAATAATAAATAGATCAGATCATCAGGTAATTACTTTACAGTTTTGTCTATGCTAAAATTTCTACTTTCTTTCATTAAACATGAATTTAATTTTAAACGTCTGTTACATCAATTAAAAGTTACTTTTTATTGTTTTGTTCAATTGAAGCACGTTTTAGATAATATAGCTCCTTAGTAACTCAAACTTTACATAATACAATATGAAACAGAAATTGAACTGTAAATAATGAAAAGAGCTTCACATAAATGTATTTTGTTTTGAGTAATAAGACAGGCGAAAGCAAAAGAGAAATGTTGTACTTTTTGAAACACATTCAAATAACTTTGATTCGCATTATGCTTAGAAATATAATTTGGAATTGGGTTATACAACAATAGTTTTATTTAGAATATATATAATAAAAATCAGTGAACAAAAAAAATAAATATCATTTAAGATATCCTCTACAGAAAAAGAAAAAAATATATCTTTAAAGTTATTTATTTTCAATTATTTTCCCAATGAGAAAAAAAGAGGGGTTAAAGAGGAATTCTGCGGCATGATAAGACAATGAAAAAGTTCTTCTACAATATAAAAATTTCTTAAGATATCTACATTACTTCACCAAATTTAAAATCTTGAATTAAGACGATTCTTCAAAACAGAAAAACAAATATTGTATGCAAAGTACTTCATGTAAGGTATGGAAGTTTGGGGAGAGGGTGCCAGCTAAGGTGACCATGACCATGGTCATTGTTCAAAATTACAACATCCGTCGTCAACAGCCCTTATGTTACTTTTAGTATGACGTTAATAAACACTCACTCACTTTTAATTCTTAAGAAGTTATTTAAAGTTGAAAATGTGTGTTTTCAAAAAGTTCAGTTATTTCTCATAAATGTAGAAAGCTTCATGTTATCAACTTCACAACAATTAAATCACGCACACGAACACAAATATATATTGTTAAATAATCTTTTATTTATTATGATTTCACACTAATTCAAATAATCATCATTTTTATATTTTTAATATAAATGTACTTAAAACATGATAATACAACTCAGATTATGATGCACAGATTCTCAACATCTGTTATGAATTTAAAAATTTATTGAAGAAATTAAGACATAATTTTACAAACATATAATTCTTGTTTATCTTTCAACCTTTTTATAGATCTGTACATTTATATCTTTTTATCGTATGGAATGACTGAAGACCAGAAATGCTTCTTGTTATTTGCTGTGTTTTCTAGAAATAGAAATGCTATACGTTAGGTGAGCAATATTTTATAAAATATAAATACATAATTCCAATGTTAGATTACTTTTATTTAAAAGTTTTTATTTTATATATTATTACTAAAACTAAACTTATAATTAATATATTGTGTTATTAATAAAATCGAAAGGTAATAAAAACAATGCAGTTTTAAAAGAAAAGAAAGATCATCGTCAACTATGGCATTTTATTTAATAGACATTCTAAATTAATAACACACTAATATTAAGGGATTGCATTTAAAATTTGTTAAGGACGGTTATGAATACATTGTATTCATAAATAAAAATGTTTAAATTGATGGTAAATAGTTTATTTTTTGTTAAAAAAATAAACTATGTTATGGGGATATATAAGTGAATTTCGTTTAAATAAAAATATGCATTATACCAATAAAATTGTTTTGAACATTAGGAAAAAAACCAAATTTCATAATAAGTTTTAGCAGCTTTCATTTACTAAATTTTTGTATGACTTTGGGAAACAGTAAAGAAAATTATAAGTTTTAATGTATTTTTAAATGTAAAAGCGCCAACGTGTGTTAAGAGGCGAAATTGAAACTAAATCGACTGGGAGAGTGGTTCTTCGACTCCCCTCTCCACTGCACTGTACTTAATTTGAATAACTCTTTATTCTTCTTTAAACTTCAATAAGTTCCTCTCCTTTCTCAAATAATTCTGATGAGTGGATAACAGAGCTGATCTCTAAGGTTCCACTTATATGCATATCCATTACCGTTACCTTTATGTATTTTTAATTAGAAAGAATTCGGAATTAATGAATATTTAATTAATAGTTATTTTTATTATGATATATAATGAAAAATTGTGAATTCTGCGTTTTACATCTGCATCTATTAGTTAAGAAGAAGATAATCTCACTTAACGTTTATTTTAAGCAATCATTTTTTTTTGAAAATAAAAATTCAATAAAACCTTTTTACCTTCTAAAATATCTCTTTTATTCTATTAAACTATATCTAACGAATTAAAGATTATCATTTTCTCACCATTTATAAGTATCCACCATATCCATAGCCTCCATATCCAAGTCCATAATCACCATATCGAAGTCCATAGCCACCATATCCGAGTCCATAACCACTGTATCCAAGTCCATAACCACCATATCCGAGTCCATAACCACTGTTTCCAAGACCATAACCATATCCTAGTCCATATCCATGACCTTGAGCCTTCCTGAAGTATCTGCTGCTGATTCCATGTCCATGCCCATGGTGACTATAGTGGGGAATAACATCGAGAGAAGCAGCAGCAATGGCAACAAGGGCCAAGACGAATACCTGTAAAATTAGTGCATTATAGTTGAATCAATATTTTTAAGAAATATATTTGAAATTATTACTAATACAAAAACATTCTAAAATTAGTGTTGCAGTTTTGCAAAATATTTCCCTAGCCTGACCGCGAGACAATTATACTAAGTAAGAAAGAAGACCCTTCTTTAACTTATAATTACATTTTCTTTGAAATCCCTACATTTTTAGATAAATTGTCTTACATTTGCTAGAAATATTTAAAAAGCAGTTGTTGGGATTATAGTAAAACAAAGCGTGTCTCTCATTTTTTATTCATTAAAAATTTGATTAGTTCTAGCTACTATGTAACAAAACAAAATGTAAAACAACTAACTGCTTACTTCATAAAAAGAAACACCCTTGGTTTCTAAGAATCAAATAAATTTTCAAACATTCAATCGTTTAAATGCATATATGGGAGTTATTCAATTAAACTGGTCTTTTTAACTAAATAGTTTATGGTTAAAAATACTTAAAAACTAGTCTCAAATTTACAGCTGTATTATTTAGGATTAAATTTTAAAAATTCTAATGATTCTAAAAATACAGTTTTAACTTTTTTTCATGATATATTATTAAATAACAAAACACTGCTATATTTACATATAGATTTCTCATATACGTATCCTTTTTTTGAGAGATTTTTGAAAAGGAGGTAAAATCGTTCTATTTTTTTGTTACATCTTGTATTCTTACATATAAACTTTAATGCTTTTATATTTGTTTGACGCTTACATAAATCCAACCCATTGATCGAATCGTTCCAAAAATTTGAAAAGAGCTTCTCTAATGCTTCAAAATACTCTCAAATATATTTTCGCTAAAGATAATAATAAAAAAATGTTCAATTTTGTTTTTATTAGTTTTTTCTACTCTCTTGCTTTAAGCACAGTTTACGTGCAGAGGTGCGTATGTGCGAAGTTGCCAAGCTCCGTGATAGGGCAGCCTATAGTGAAAAACAGTTAGAAAAAAACGATTACTATATTTAGTGACATCTTTTGATTTGGCGACATTTAAGAATGACACAAAAATCGACTTCCAAGGGGTAGAGAGCTGTCACAAGGGTTTTAAAGAGGAATATTTTCCGTTTCAGCAGTCCAAGTCCTGTTTTTTTTTAAATAAAGAAGTAAGGACTATAAAAGTGTTGTTATCGTTGTTACTTATGCCACCTGAATGACAGTAACGTCAGATCAAGGCCGCCAAATTCATCGTGCCAAGGGGACAGTTGTACGTCTGTCTTTAGCCAAAACTTTGAGCACAAACAAGTTGCAGTACGATTTAGGTCAATTCCACCCTAATTTTGAGGGAGAAAACCCTGGTGGTGGAGAGAGGCTACCCAGCTCTATTCCCCTTCCACCAACCTCAGGAGAGGACTTGCTGCTCCTTCATGCTCCTCATGCCATGAGAGGTACCCTCATGTCATAAAGACACTCTATATTTACAAATACCAATGCCTTCTCCGGGATTCGAACTTAGGCTCTACGGCATTGCAAAAAGCGTCATTAACGACTATACTGGATGTGCGGTAGATTAATTGAATTTTAATGCAGTCGATGATTTAATGCTAAGGCGTATACTTCATAACTTCATAAGACAGACCAACATCACAGACTTCATAAAACTTTATTCATAAAAGAATGACTTAATTTATAAACAAGCATGTTAGACTGAAGTAACTTGAAAAAATATATTGCCATACGTAATCATGAAATACCGAAAGAAGTGAGTGAGGGATAGCTTGTTTAATAAATAATGACATAACAATAAACGTAGGACATAAAATAACATACCACTATTTTCATCATTTTTAACGATTGTTTCACAGCCTCGTATTCGGGTGCTTTAATTCTAACTGTTGAATTCATGCCTCTTTTATACCATTTCTTTCTACTTCAGTGAAAACATTTCAACTATTTTTGTCGGTCAAACGGATTGTTATCAATAAAATCACTTGTTTAGATCGTCATTTTTTAATACAATATCTCTTCAACCGTTACTTATCACTCAAACGTAAGTAGAACATTTTTCTTAATGCTTATGATTTTTGCTACTCAATTAGTTCTTATGAATTAATAAAAGAAAATTACGAATAGCATTTTTAACTTAACCCCAAAATTAGCTTTTTTTGATGCAGTGAAAAACATTAGAAATGTTTTATTATATGTTAATGCTATATTAAACAAATTTTGTTTGGCACGCGTTTTTTAGGTAAATTTAGCAATTTATAAAAGCTTTTCAAAATCTAATTTCTACACCCTAGTTCTCAATTTTGTATGCAAAATATTTTTATTTCTATCAATAAATACATCCCCCTTTTTCAGATTCACATCATAATTCAGAAAAAATTATTGAATTTATTTTAAAAAATGTATTTTTTTGTTTTTTTAACACTACACTAGAAAGACTGAATATAAGTATATACCTATATTGCCCAATACCTATATTAACAGTCGAAATGATTGTATTGTGAAAGAATGATTAATGTGTACAAAAATTTGCTTTAAAAAATTAACTTTTAATATTTTTTGTATTATTTACAGTCATATAACAAGTTATTAGTAAATATTAACAATAAAATAATTTACTTCACTTGGGAAAAAAATATATTCTAAGAAATTCTAAGTAATTGTGCATTATGTATGTAATTTTTTTTTCTCTAATTGAAATTAAAAAGCAGTCAAAATGACTTCCTTGGGCAATCTAGTGTTAAATAAGAATAGATTAAATAGAAATTTTACTATATGTTACAGAGAAAACATTTAATCATACTGATTTCCTTATCAATCAATAAATAAATTTTTAAAATACCTTGCATTGCTCAAATGCTTATTAAACGGACTGAAAAAGTAAAATTATATCATTAATCATCAGTAATTCTATATCATTTATTAAAAAAAAGTAAAAAAAAATTAGAAACAACATTAAAATTGTAGTTATTTCAAGTATCTTAAACATAATGCAAAATATTTTATGATATATGTTGAGAAAACATATATTTAAGACTCTGGCTTCTCTTAATGTTAAAGAATAGGACTCGAATTCCGAATGTTTTTTTTAAATATAAAATAACTGAAACATTAATATTATATTTTGACTCCACTATCCTATAAAAAAGCAGCACATTTTATCATACTTTTCATCTGTATCTGAGTTGATCCATTTTTTTCTGGTATGAAATGTGCTTCGTAATTTTTCTCCAATACCTTAATGTCAAATGAGCTATCCGATTCTGTGTTAAAAATATTTACATATGAAATATTTTGAATTTTTTTGGAAACTCTACATTTTAAACAGATGTATGAACTAAAATATTACAAATTTTCATTAAAATCGAAACATTTTCCTGTTTGAAATTGTGATCTGCGTTTAATTCAGGCTCTCGGAAATTTGGCGAATACTGCTTTGGGTGCTGCGGTTTACTAATAACAACAGCAAAAATAAGTTTTGAAAAATTATCAATACAAACCATATCAAATGAAGTTGAAGTACAACGCTCCATTGAAAGCTGAAAGCAATATTTAAAGAATTTTATAAGAATAATGGCAAACTAAACTTTTATGCGACGCTCAAATTTAAAAACAGACATAATACCACTGCAATTAGAAAAACACTAAATGTAGAGATATACACTGACTCAAAATATAAGTACATTATATACTTAGCAATGTAAATAATTGAATATGAAGGCTATTTCCGTACATGAAAATGAAGGCAGAAAAGGTGAGAAAGTCATTCTAAATCAATTCATGTATTGAATATTCAAAATAATGATGATTGATAACGAATATTATAGTCAAGAAAAAGAATAGTTCATCTAGCTAAGGCAGTGTTTCTCAGACTGCGGGATAATCCTACAAGGGGGGGCGAGCATATCGAAATAAAAGATTATTTAAAAAGTTATAAATTTACTAAGAGGAAGCAAAACAAAATATATTCTGACATAATAAAAAAATAAAATACACATTTACTCTTATGTATTATACTTATACGAGTAAATGTATCAGTACGGCACAATGTTTTTGATACTAAGTATCAATAATAAGTTAAACACAAGCTTAATAACTCCTAGTGATTTTTTTTCCATGGGCTTAGCATATACAAAAAGATGCATACAAAATTTAATACTTCGTAAGTTATACCATTTATAAGGAAGGTCGTATTGTAGCTTTAGCGTCTAAGTATTATACATTATTACTACATCAATACATTGTTATTGTATAGGGAGGGGGCGTGATGAAAATTATTATTGAAAATTGGGTCCCGAATATCGAAAGTTTGAGAAGCATTGAGCTAAGGAGTAGTTGCGGGATTATTTTATGCTGGAAGATCTCAACAGATTTTTCGATAACTTAATAAAACTGAACTATTTAGTTGCAAATATGTTGAGATTAATTCCAAAATTTTAATTGAATATACCTAAAATCAAATATCTGTATAATCTTATGTTCAAGACCAATAAATAACAAACTTTTCCTCTTCAATAAACTTCAGATACCATGTGAATGAATAAGCTGTTGTGTAGCATTGAAATTAATTAAATTATATTAAAATAATTTTATTTACTTTCCAAAAAAACTCTCGGTCGATATTTTGGTAAATCCGTTTTATTATGTTTAAGTACAAAAAGTATCCATTGTATTTTAAACAAATTTAGAGATAAATTATAGAAATTCGTTTGCTTGCCATATATTCATTTTCATCTTCTTTCACAGATTTTCAATTTTAAGAATGTGAATCGAATTACTACTATTCAGACATATTCCGTAGTCTCAATGCTGCTAAAACACTTAATAAATTTAAGATATATTTTATTCGTACAAAAATAGTATATGAATATGTTTTATTATATATTCTTCCTAAGAAAATGCACCACGTTCTTTGAATTAAAAGAACTTGGAAGATAACGTTAACATGTTAATTTGTTTATAGTTACAAAATTAATTTTTCGATTTCAATTCAAATTTAAAGTAATTACAGTTACTAACTAAAATTATTCTGAACATATGACTTACATTAGTCGAATTGTTTGAGGTGAGATAAATCATTTATAATAGTTAAATGCAAGCTAAAAAAGTTTTAATTCAAATAATTTTGAAGATGATTTTAAATCGTCTTACATTTTTGACATAAACGACACTCCTTTCTACTTCATTGATCAAAAAGTATTAACTCATAAATTATTACTGAGTTACAACTCCTTTTATCCAAATTTTAAATAATCGATATCGAAACCATTTGGATTTCTTGTTCTTTAATTCAAGTCCACAAATTAGGAGTCTGCAAGTTCTGCAAGTAATGGACATCAAAATCTATGCCTTTTATATTTAATATAAAGGTATCCGACTACCTTTAGAACTGTGGTTCTGAAAAAGTGTACAAACGAATTTTTTTTAATATTTAGGGTCACTTAGATACGATTACCCATATAAAATTGTTTTAAGAATATTATTGCAATAAAAAATTATTTAAATGCAATATTTTGGCAAAAAGTAACTTAAAATTACTTATTTTCAGAAAATTCTCCCTTTATGAAAATGCTTCTTTTGTCTAAATATAGCTCAGAGCCCGAACTAGTATTTTTGAAATATACAACTTAAAAGTGAATTTATCCGTGTATTAATACATAAGAGTAAAGAAATTTAAAAAAACGAAATTGTTTAATTGGTAATAACTCTGACAATACTCTGAATTTTTCAAAGGTCCTAGTTTAGACCCTTTGAAGAAGTTTTAGTTATATATAAGCAAAATATTATTATTATAGGATCATTTTTCATAAAAGGAGACTGTTTTGAAAATTCGTAATTCTAAGTTACTTTTTTGCTAAAATATTGTATTTAAATAATTTATTTATTGTAATAATATTCTCTATCAGGGGTGTCTAACCCGCGGCCCACCTAGAATAATTTTGCGGCCTGCGTGATTCTTTACACCTTTACAAAATTCACATATTTTGTACAATATTTTATGTTTAAAGAGTTTTTAGTTTTTGTTCATTTATTTATTATTATTATTATTTATTTATTTATTTATTTTTGTAAAAAATAAATCTTATAACTCTTTTTTATTACATTGCTTCTGTTGCTGTGAATCTCTTTTTTTTTAAACTTGAAATTTATCAAACATAAATCATGCTCAAACTTAACGCACGAAAATCTGCAACATCAAGTACCATACGCAAATACACATGCATTGAGATCGACTTGCAAAACCTAAGTGACAGAGTTGAGAAACATATAGCTGACTAATTAAATAAATTAAACATTATTGATCATTGCATTATTATTATTATACTATCTACTATTGTGTATACATGAAGAACAATGAAAGCAATAATAATATATCAGTCTGTTTTAAACTTTCACTCCAACAAATGTTTGTAATGGATCCAAACCTAATATAAAGATATATACTTCTATATGCAGCCCGCGGGATCGTAAATTTCTTCCGAAGTGGCGAGCGAGGTCATTTGGGTTGGCCACTCCTGTTTAAATTATATTAAAGTAAAATATTATTATTATAGGAGCATTTGTCAAAAAAGGAGAATGTTTAATTTGAAATTATTCATCATTCAATATTTTAAGTACCGCTGAAATATTGTTTTAGCTATAAATGGCATATTAATTTCATTATTTTTAATTATTCACTTAGTTAGAATCTTTAGTTTTGGAGGGAAACGAATTCGTATTGAACAGTCAAAACACTACAATAATGAGATATTTATTAGCTATATAATAATTTTTAAAATAAAAGTGTTCTCAAAAAGATCGAATACCATGGACTGGAGTAGAATTGTTTAGTAATGAGACCTGCTATTAATTTAGCTATTGATGGCTATCAAAAGTTCGTCTGAAAACACCCAAAACATCGATAGAATATATTTTCAGTCATTTGATACACGGTTACATTTCATACAGCCAGAGCCTTCGGTTGTCATCAGCAATACTTTGACTGCATTAGAGTACGTCAAAGGAAATCTATGGTCTGTAGAATAAAACATTTTTAGAAGACTTTAAAGTTCAGAAAAGGATAATGTCTTCACCTTTCTTCTACTTAGATTTCCATTCACCTATACTGCACTGGCTGACCGGATCATCAGAACTAACTCGTTAAGTATAACGTGTCTTGCGGGTAATCCCACTTGACGACATCTAAAAATTCCTCCAATCCATGCCCAGCTCAATAGTAATTTGCAATAGAGCCATAAGTAGTTAGCGCATTATTTTATTTATTCATTTATTTTGTTGTTGTAGCTGTATTCTCGCAGCAAAACAATGAATTTCGATGAAACTGACAGCCTGTTACTTTTCTACACATGTGAAATACGTTTTCTGATTTTCCTCTCATTTATATAAATTTTTGGTAATGGTAATTATGGTAGTAGAGTGTACTCGATGACTCGACTTTTCGTCAAACAATTATTATTTCTTTTTTAGAAACACAAGATTTATTGGATGGTTTCGGAACGCCAGAGCAAGCACTTCCTACTCAAAATTTTTTATTATTTGTTGATTAACTTATTTATTTTTATTTATGGTACCTTGCAGAAGAGAATTTAAACTAAACGATGGCCAGATTTTTTTTTTTGCTTTATTTCACTTGTTCCTTTTCTATATCATTTTTGAAATTTAGATAAATTTTTAAGAATTGTTTTGGAATTGAAGACTATAGTATTACATAAATTATTGACGGTAGCTGTTACCTAAAAATGAAGTGCTTTAAACACGTTTGGATCTCTAATAATAAACAGATATTTATTTTTTCTAAAGCTGCTGGGTTGAATAAGTATTACTCATTCAATATGATTCTATGTATTTATAATCGATTTATAATTTTAAAAGCTGGCTTGTGCTTTGTTCAAGTTATGATGTTAAGAATCCTTATATTTCACAGAGTTTGCCTTTTTTATTTAGTTACCCATTGTGATTGATGTCATACATTTCTGTTCATTTAAAACAGAAATTGGCTGCTAACATTGTGTTCTTACAATTCGGGAAAATATATATTTCATCATTTCTCAAAAAGTATTTAAATCTTAACCCGGCATCCGTCACGCTAAAAAAAACGACTGAAAGTTTTCGCGCAGGGTATCTCATACCCAAGAGTATTTACATTACGTATTTAGCTTAAAATTTGTATACAAAAGTTAAAAAAGTAGAAAATACAGTATGTTTACAGCATTTTTCATTTATAAACTTAGTTTTTCTGTTCTTTTTATAAGGGCATTCAGTACATTGTTTATACACTCATTTAATCTCGTCGTGAGCAAGTGCGATGTTTTTACTGGATGTTAATTTTTTTAATCTGTATTTTTAAAACTAAACATATAGAAGTTAACTTGCCTATTCTTTAAATTCAAAAAAATTGGAATTTCTTTTTTCTTTTTGTTATTGTTCCAGCAATAGTTTTTTTTCTTTTCAAAAGTTCAGATGAAAGTGGATAAGATGTGTACCAAATGTCTCCTTTAAAATTACGTTCTTCCCAAATGTTTTTCGTTTCTTTACGTATAAAAGATTTATTGTCAATAATGTCTCCCTTTTCTAAATCTGGATCGATTTCAGTGGATGAATCATACTTGCTGTTATACTTTTTATTATTTGATTCTTCCTCATCATAGCCGAGAAAAGAATTTCTTCATCCGAAAATACTGTTGTACTATATCTATTAAATATTGTTATTAAATTATTTAAATATCACATTTCTTCATAACTACAGTAATACGTCATAGCATAAGGAAGATTTTAAACTTGCTCATGCATTCAGATTTGTAACGGTGATTCATGCGTAGGGTAAAACATTCCGGAAGAGGTAGTATTCAAAAACATATATTTAGAATTCGCCTACATATTAAGACCCCTCAAAGGATATGACGTTGAAGTCAGCTACACGAGAAACGATCCATTTTCCAAAAACGGTTTAGAAGGAGCGTTGAAAAAAGTTAGACAGGGGGTATGACATAACCTGCGTGAAAAGTGCCGGGTTAAGAATAATTCGTCTTCTGATGAATTGCAGAAAAAGGGCAAAACCTTTGATGCATTTTGCATAATCTAACGCAATGATTTTGCTTATGATCTTGATAAAGTTAACAAATAATAATTTTAAAGTCACTGTATTACTTTTTTGACTTTTTGCCCTCTATATATCCACCACACAACATTAGGACCACAAAATCAGCTTGTTAGTGGTCCAGCTGTGAAGAATATGTGCATTCCACACACAGGATACATTTTAATACACACATAGACCAATATTTACACGACTACACCTTAAAATTATTTATGACCAATCAAACAACTTTTTTGCATGCAATCTGATTTGCATCTAATACCAAATAGTTAAACTCTAATGTGAGATTATGAACCATTTGGAATGACATGGCATTAGTGGAAGTTATGAGCAATATAAGAGTGATAATTCTTGTAGGAAATATGAGAAATCGTTCAAAAATTGTGAATTGAATTATTGATAGGATTCTCTTTGGTGAGTTTTTATTGATTTACGCTATTCATTTGTGAATATACTGGGTTTTTAATTTGAACTTTCGGATTTTAGATATTTTTCCTACCTATACAACTATTTTAAAAATGGGTGCATCATCTTTGGTGTTCAATGGTTCACTCATATTATGCACTTAATTGTAGTAGAATTTTAACATTTTAATGTTATAATATCTTTCAGAATGCGATGACGTATAGTTTAATTTTTTAAGTCTAGTGGTTTAATTTGAACTTTTAAAATTTTAGAGAATTGGATATTTCCCGATTAACCTATCAAGTTGCAAAAGGGGGAAGGTTGGCGCTATCAAACTAGTTTAACCACACTTATCGGTCATAAGTCCGAGGTTGCACTTGGATAATTTTTTTAAATTTTTTATTTTATAATTTTTTTAATTTTGTTTGAAAACGCTGGAATTTTATCTTCTATATTCGACACTGATATTTTGAAATGGGATTTAGTATTATAAGATCCATATAATTTCAATTTTTTTAATTGATTATGAAGTTGTGATTTATATATATATATATATATATATATATATATATATATATATATATATATATATATATATATATATATATATATATATGTATAGTTTTTTTAATCATGTTTTGTTTTTATTAAGTTCATGAAAACAATGTGATCGAAAATGTTTATCATAAATACATTAAATGAATGAAGTTGAAAACAGTTCACACGATATTGAACACTCTATATTGTAATTGTAAATTATTTCATTGATTTACTAAGCTAATTTACAAAAGAGAGAGGTGAAAGAGAGGGGTGGGGGTCGGTGATGCTGTTAGGTAAAAATTTAACAAGATTTGCCAAACCATACCAATATCCTTTGATTAAGGCTGCCGGTTTCCAGTCCGGGGCACGGAAGGTCCATAGATGGAAGATAATGGAAAGACTCTCCAAAGATCAAAAACAAAGAAAGGAAAAATTGTAAAAGTTAAGGTGAAATCCCTCCTGAAGCAAAACTGGCAAGGTAGGAACTGAAGGATAGGAAGGGGGGCTCTCGAAATAGGGGATGAATCAGTTTGAAGTGCTTAGGGCACTGGTGAGGTTAAAACGGCATTGGGTAGTCTGAAAGTTTTTGAGTGACATTTCAGGTCCAGTGCCGTCTTTATCACTTGACTATGACAAGTTCCATCACCAAATACCCAAATATTGCCTTGAAATATTATGTTAATAAACAATAAATAGCTTACTTGATAATGATGTTTTTATTGAAAAATATGAATACTTGAAACAATATTTGACAATGTTTGATTTTTCAATAATATCAAAAACAAGTACTAAAAATTTGCTTAAAACAATACTGGAATAAAACACGTTCGAATTTCAGTCGCCTCATCTTTTTCAAAAGTGATATTTATCGTATAATAGATAAAATAACTTCAAATGTAAGAGAGTAACGGTAACAAGTTTCCAAAAATTATAGAGAACTGAAACATGTTTGCAGACTTCATTTAATCCGGTAGTACATATTACTTGAAATGAATTTTTGCACATTGGTTTATCTTTCAATTGATATAATTTTAGGTTATTTAATATTTTTATGTCAATTCTTCAATGTTTCATTCCATAAATTGGATGATAACAAGATGTATCAAAATTACAATACTGGTACTTAATTTCGTTCTTTCTTTTAACAGTTCCTTAAAATATTAAGTCAGCGGAATATTAAATGTAATTTTGTTCATTCAGTTCTATTTTCAGTTATAAATCCTCATTATGTTAATTTTTACCAATCGAGTATTTGAAACTCGATGAATTTCTAAAAACATTTTCTATTATCTGCTACATAAATTATATGGAGCGATTTTAAAATGATGTTGAGAAAATTATATTGAATAGAGTTAATAGCAGATTATATGTATGTATCATAAAAATTTTGCATACGCTGCAAAGACATTGTTAACAGAAAAAAATTGAAAAGGAAAAAAAAAGGATAAGAAAATTAAAAACGCATTAAAAGTTTCTGGGTGTGTAACTTGAATGAATTATTTTTAAGCAACAGTGTAAAGGATGCGTTGCTTACTTTCTAGAAATAGAATCATTGAACACAAGAGCGTTAACTGGTTTGAGATCTTTCGTAAAGTAATTTAAATTAATATAATTTGACTGTTTTAAGGAAAATAACCTCCATTCTATTTGTTGATGTATTTCCTCAACTTCCTTTTTTCAATAAATCTATATAAAAATATAGCTAACAAGAGCGAATGGGCCGTACAGCATCTTTCAATTCTTTGTTTTTACATACCCCTTAAACACTATACATAAAAAAAGTATCGCTGACACAGAGCGAATGGCCCGTACAGCCTCATTTAAATCTTTGCTTTTTTTTCTCCCGCGTGAACAATAATATGCACCTTATAATTTAAATAGCACCATCTAGTGGTATACATGAACCCTAACACTTTTTTTAACTCAATATTCTCAGGGATTCTAGAGACTTTTTTTTTTCTTCTTTTAGACGTTTTCTTTTCTTTTTTTTCTTCTAGACTTTTTTTCTTTTTTCGATTTTAGAAAAATTCATGCATTTCTTTTAAGGCAGTGGCAGAATATCTACTATATACTTCTAAAATCAAGCGACTCAAATAAATCAAATGATTAATGTGTTTTCAAGGGATTGTGTGTGATTATTTATTTTGTTTCAACGCAAATGCTATTGTGATACATTTTTAACAAAATTTAGTTAAATGAATAATTTAAATTAAATTCATCTGGATTGCAGATAATGATTGGGAAACGCTTTTTAGCTATAATACAATTTAAGTTATCAATAGGTATCTTTTCCAAAATGATGATAATGCAAAACGAAATGTTATCTTAATAGTCATGAATGTTTAACTTTAATTATGTTGAAATTGCAGTAATATATGGAGACAAGAACATATGAGTATTACTTTTATTTTAACCAATCAGTATCACACATTTAAATTTAAAAAAAAAACTATTTCAAATGATGAAGAATTTAGCAGGAAAAACCATAGCTCATGAACTGTTTATTCTTGTACCTATAGAAAGAAAAGACAATAAATATTTTATTCAAATTTATTAAGAAAAGAAAGAACATTTAAAATTCATATAAGTCAGAAAATTTGGTAATCATCAATATATAAAAAAATATATAGTTTATTTTACACATTTCAATTAAAAAGACACGTTTCAAAAATGTTTCATTTTACACATTACAATAAAAAAACTGTCAACCATTTTTAAGAATTTTTCTTAAGCGAATGCATTTTTTTAACAGGAGGAATCCGCTGACAAAATGTACTACGGTTTAAATCGAATTTGTTCATGCTTCTTACAATGTTTAAATAAATTCGATATCTGCTTCATAAAAAGAGCTAAAAATTACGTAAATATTTGTAATAAAGTACATTAATTGGTCCTGATATTTATGAATAAATTTAAAAAGTTTTGAAATTAGTCTAATAATTTAATAACAGGGATCTTTCAACTATTTTCACATTATTTTACATTTAAGTAATATAAATAATAACCAAATAGTTAGTTGCATAAACTTCCAACTCCCTAAAAGAATTATAAAAGCCATCTTTAACTACAAAAAAGAAACATTTATTTGTTTACTTGGAAGAAAAAAAGTTTTCATAATTCAAGGCTTTCTTTTACTTAAATTGGTTTTATTTGTAAAGAACATTTCTTACTACTTTACAGATTCGAAAAATATAACTTAAATGGAACTATTTAATCTTTTCAAAACCGTTTCAAAATTGGTTTTAACTAGATTTGACTGTTACATAATATATTCATAATTATTTACCATTTAAAGGTATCCATATCCGAGGCCTCCATAACCAAGACCACCGTATCCATAACCTCCATATCCGAGACCATATCCTCCATATCCAAGACCATATCCTCCATATCCTCCATATCCAAGTCCGTATCCTCCGTATCCTAGTCCATATCCGTGACCTTCGGCTTTTCTGAAATATCGGCTGCTAATTCCGTGTCCATGTCCGTGGTGACTGTAGTGAGGAATGACATCCAGGGATGCAGCAGCGATGGCAACAAGGGCCAAGACAAGGATCTAAAAATTATTTTAATTACAACTTCTATAGAGAAAAATACATATTTATAATTAATGGAATCTTAAAGTAAAATTTTCTCTTTGCAATGGAAATATTTGTTATTTAGAACTATTTCTGACTGTAATTTCAACATTGTAACGTTTAATATTTAAACCAGATGTATGTGGAATGACAGGGATAATTTTAAGATGGTAGTAACTCAACAGGAACTCCTAAAACGACGTCGTGGAATAAATCATTTGGATACATTGGAGAAACTGTGTTTTTATTTCCTCTTTAAAGTAAAGAACTGTTGCGAATCAATACAGACAAATATTATCATTCAAAGCTAGAAATTCTGAATTCACAAAAGTTGTTTAATAGCAATTTATTATCTTTAGAATGAATTAATTCTGTAAAATGCACATAAATGTTTATTTTTAATTTAATATATAAATACAGAAAAAAACATATTGTTATATGCACAGAGATTAATGAACATTTTAATTTTCAACTACTATGATTTCCTTTTACATAATTTGTATAAACATTTACAAGATTTCAAGCATTTTTTTAAATACAGTCAAAACTCTTTATAGGTCTTGAACATTTTATAAAAACTCCTATAGTCATTTTATTTTCGTGTCTAGAAACGTTGCTTGATTAAAATGTTGCTCTTAAGGGGAAACAAGCTTAAAATAAAACACATTAATAATTTCTTGTAAATTTAAAAGCATGAAATTTATCAGTATGAATACATACATACATGTATACACTCGTATAATAAAAAATTGTGTTGGAATTTTAAATTCCCTTTAAAAAAAGAAAAGTTCTTAAACTAAATTAATCCTTGAAATCGTTTATTTTATTTTCAGATCACAAGTTTGAGTCATAGCAAAATCAAATACGGTTAAAAAAAATGCTTATGAAATACATTAGCACTGCTTTATAAGAGTATATCAATAATTTACATCGGTAACTATTAGTTTATACACACAGTTGTGTTTAATGTATAATTTAATATTTTTATTTTTATTAAGTGTCAATTATATATTTGGTGTTATTCATTCAACATGATGAAAAATTTATTATGATTAAGAATATTAGCATGGAATATAAAATTTATGGAATTAATGTCATTTAAAATGGTTTTTAAGAAAGAACAGTTCGTCCTTAATATTAAATTCAAAAAATGAATACGTGTATGCTGGTTTTGTAAAGTTAACTTATTTCAAAATCTATATTCATTAAAAATTAAAAAAAAAAAAAAAAAATTCCTTAAATGGTTTTCCAATAAACGCTTATACAAGAAACCACTACAAAAAAAAAGCAAGTTGAAAGTAAAATAAATAAAAACAAAAACATTTTGATCAGAAATGACTTACCACAATCTTCATCATTTTCGGAATTTTTTACAGCTCGTGTTTCTAGCTATAATGTTTGATACATCCAAACAAAGATCTTTTATACTCAAATTCGTTTTGCATCAATGGACAAGTACTTTCAATATCAGTGTCAAATTCCGGTCAACGAGATTCTTCGATTGAAATCACTTAACTTTCATTTTGTTTTTCCAATGTTATATTTCTTCAAGCGTTTCAAATATCTTTTCAAAAATGCGATGCATTGTGAAATGTTACACAAATTTCTTTTTGTTGTGCATTTATCAAATATTTGCAAATGTATTTCGAAATTTTCACTATCCATATCATAATTTCAAAAAGTTTTTCTAATAATATATCGCATTTCGAGACTATGAAGTGCGATACCGTGTGGTTGCATTCTCTGTAATTGCACAAAATGAGAAGCTGGTACATGAATGGAGTAAATTTATGTAAGTTTAAAAGTTTGTTTCGTTATCTTGCATTGAATAATTCTTATATACTTTAAAACATTTTTAATATAGTTTTATGATATTTATAGTTTCAAATGATAAGGAAATAAATATAATAGAAAATGTTTAAGAAATAAAAGTTCTATTAGAATAAGAAAATGGTTAATAAAAATAAAGTAATCTGGAAGAAGGTTTTATAGCATATAAACATAAAACAATTATCAGTCCAAAATAAAGTTAAGAAATAACTTAGCCAATTTCGTGAATCTATAAATATTTATAAATATTTTATTGTTACTAAAATATTAGAATACTTTGGTATAAATTCTTTTATAAAACTTACTTATTTGTTCTTGCTATATTTTTCATTCAATTTTTAAGTAAAAAGTTTTTTAAAACATTAAATCTCTAGAATTCCTTTATATTTATATTTAAATGAAATAATAGTTTATTTCTGTATGAATTTTATTAAATATTTTAACTAAGTTTTGTTAGCTCAATTTTTAGATCCTAAAATTTGTACCAAGTAAATTAAATCTTTAAAACATTAAAATTTTGTAGAATAGTTAACTCTTTATACATCAGAGAATTAACAATATCTCTAGTTCTAAGTAATATTCGAAAATATCACTATAAGTGATTTTTATATTTTGAGATCATATGCCAGACTAATATAAACGAAGTGTAGATACTCTAAATGTAATTTTTTACACTATTTTTTAAACTTAAGTGAGAAAATTAAAAATTGATTATAAGAAGTAGAATATTGATCAGCTAGATTGTAAAAATTGTGATCATACGATTTAAAAATATATGATATGATTTACAACTTTGAGTTTTTAATACCTGTATTTACTTATCTTTGTCTGATTTTAATTAATCTAATGTGGTTTGTAATCTCCTATTGAAGTGAACAAGTAATATAAAAAAAATTAATCAATTCTTACTTAGATCAACTAAGAAAAACTTTATTTTAGCTACTTTTTATTAAATAGTTACAGTTAATATAAATATGTTCATACGTAGGACAGAATCACAGCAGTAAGTGACAATTTTTATTAATAATAATTAAAGTTCCGTAGTGTCATCCAAAACAATCGTGTATATAAAATTTCAGTTCAACTGAATGTTTTAAAACGTGAGAAAAAATCTTAAAGTTTTGACCCAAGTCGCTAAAAATGAAACCAAACTGGCTGTACCTGTAATTCTTTAAATAATTGGTTTCAGGCAATTAATTTTAATTAATTATAATTTAACTATTGAATTTTTACCCCAAACAATAGTGTATAGAAAATTGCAGCTCAAACGAGCGCTTTAAAATGTGAGAAAAAAAACATTTTCATGTTTTGACACAAGTCACTAAGAGGGTCGCAAAGCCACCAAAAATGATTTCAACGTGGCTGTGCTTGTAATTCTGGGAATAACTAGTTTTAATAGATTAGTTTTTATTAATTATAATTAAATTACTGTATTGTCATTTAAAATAATCATGTATAGAAAATTTCAGCTCAATTAAGCACTTTAAAATGTATTTTATTAACGATTGAAGATACCGCGAAGATAAATAAATAAATAAATAGAGAGTGTGAGCCAATAGTAAGAATTGAAAATTATGTTTAAAAGTTCTTTTTTATGAATTTTTTAAAGATTTTGATGCCTTTACGGACTTTTAAGTTGTTCCAAAACTGAAGTTTGTATAGAAATATGGAGGGAATGTGGATACAAAAAGATCCTGCCGTTTTTTTTTTGGTAAACGCGTGTCGCATTTTTCATAAAAAGGGACTTTTTTGAAAATTGGTAATTCTAAGTTCATTTTCTGCGAAAGTATTGCATTTAAATAATTTTTTTATTGTAATAATGTTTTATGTTAAAAAAAATTTCGTTCGTAAGCTTTTGCTAAATCATGGTTCCAAAAGTAGTCTAATACCTTAAATTAGCAATTAACTTGCTATTTCATGAATAACAACATATTAATGTGATAAGAAAATAAATATTTCAAAATGAGTGCAATCAGTGTGGGTTGTTCAGAAAAAATTTGAATTTTCGTTTTTTTGAAAACTTGTAATATACTGATTTCAAAATTTGCAACAACTGAAATATTTATTTTAACTATCATTAATTAACTATTTAAGTATATTTTCAGCTTTAATTTTTTTTTATACTTCTGCTTAATTAAGTAATTTGTAAATGAAATTTACATCTTATGTTAATAGTTAGAATTTTTGTATATTGAATAATCTGTATGCAGGATTATATAAACCGTTATTCATGCAATTTTGTGTTGAAATAACTAATTAAAAATTTGAATCGTTTATATTTTGGGAAAAAAATCAATTTTATTTATAATAATAGGTTTATTTATAATAATAATAGGTGAAAACTTTAATATTTTATTCATATTTATAAATTCTGAGCTGGAATGTATTTTAAGATGTGTGCATCCATGTACTAATTACTTCAAATTTTTTGTATGAAGAGAAAAATAAACACAAATTTTACTTAATACTATTATTGTACAAATGATTCTACCAAATATGCACGTTTCGTAGCTGACAATAAATTTAGAAAATATTTTTCAGAAATTATTGTTGCCAGCTATCATGGACATGTTTGCCACTGCATATAGGTCTGTACTTTAACTTAACGTAAAAATCTTATAATTGAGTTTTCAACTGAAAGTTTATAAATTTCCAGGAGAGACATGATATTACGAAATAATTTGGAATCATAGAGATCTCGTTCGAAAATTTCTTCCCCTACGTCATTGTGTAAATGCAAAACACAATTTAAGAAAAAAAAAGCAAAATATGAGATTTTTTTTCTCATAATATGTATTTAAAGTCTTAGCTGTTACAATCCGCGGCCACGTGTATGATATACATATTTACATCCGGGAACGAATAAGACACTGCAACGCCATCTTACGCTTCGGGAAGGTGATTCAGAGATCTCGATAAATTCTACCTCTCTTGTAAGTTTGTAAACTTTAAAATGAAAAGACTTTGTCAAGAAATGAACAATGCCTATTTTTTGCCTTTAAAACATTTTTTAGAAGTTAGAGATGAAAGAGAAAATTATTTTATGACGGAAAAGCAAGAAAAAATAGAGGTAGAGAAAAGAGATATATGTGTAGGTATACGTGTGTGTTACTGTTATGTTACCGTTATAGAGGTATACGTGTACGTTACTGTCAAAGGCCATCAATGTGCATGTTATCTAGTCAATCTTACAGATTATCTAACTTGTTCCGTCAAAATGCAACATTATTTACAAATTAAGTTCCCTGCATTTTACATAAGTTAATAACAATAGTTAATGAGTTATATAAATCAATCAGGGGTAAAAGCTTATCTATCTAACATCCTTTCCCGTCTCCATGATATAAATTTAATGTTTTAGAAGAAAGATTTTTAAAGAAAGATGACGCTACTAAAGTAATAACTTTGCATCAAACAGCAGTAAAGCTACTCTTTAGCGTTTGATACCGATTGACGAAATGTCGCTACATTTCCAAAATATACCACAAATAGGCATAATTTTCATAAAAATAATAGCTTTATAATTCAAAATGTCACTAATCTTTAAATTGCTGAAAGAAGTAAAAATATTTCATCTCCCCTTTTTTCTATAAAAATGATTTTTCTTATTTTTACAATACTTTTTAAGTCGTTTAATTTATTTTTTTGCTTTCTACCTTGTCCATTGTTTGATTCATTCAATTTGATTCTTTGGATATCAGAAAATAAATAAGATTATGATTGAAGAGAGAGAGAGAATGGTAAGTATATTTTACTTTTAATTTACTTATTATTATATGAATTTGTTTATAATTTTATTGAATGAAAAAAAACATAGTTTTCAATTAATAGGACCTTTCATTATTTAATTGCTTGAACAATGCTTGATTCCGCCACTTCGCAGTAGCACACATCTTTAAATTTTGCATATCTTTCTACATAGACTTCAAAAAAGCAATTTAAGTGAATATTTAATTTATTTTATTTATATTTACTTCAACTAGAGGTTTATTTTAAGATGTTAAGCAAACAGGGCATGAACCCTTTGAAATATGTCTGACATTTTGTATATTAATGTAACTGAGTTTTCACGTTTTATTATGAGGTTTTTTTATTGATACATGTTTTAAACTCGTTTAAATATACATAAATTATAAACCATATACGAAACGTTAACTTAGAGTAATTTTTTTGTTTTCGAATTTTTAGAGAATATAAAGTTACAACAGCATTTTTTTTTTGGTAAGGAATGAGAGACTTTTAGAAACAAAGTTTTTCTCAACACGGCTGAATAAAGTATAACCAAATTAATACTTTCTCATACATTTTGCATAATAAAAGAAATCCCGCTACATACATATTGTGTATATTAATAAAAAATGTATTTATATTAAATATATATTCAATCAGCTCATTTCATGTGATTCCTTAATTGCTACTAACGTATATATATATATATATATATATATATATATATATATATATATATATATATATATATATATATATATATATATATATATATATATATATATATATATATATATATATATATATATATATATGTCTCGCTCAACCAGTGAGTTAATTGTCCTTGGCATATATATGCGCATTTCCAAAATACTATCCTTTTCTCTGCGCTTCTGTTAGCAAAACTATTCTGAAGCATTTGGAATGCAAAGAAGAAAAAACTTTGGTAGCTTTCGCAAAGCATTTACTTATTTCTCACAGAAAAATTTGCTTCTTGTGAATTTTCTCCCCCCAATACACCACATATACTTACCTATGCTTAAACCAGGGGCACTGGGAAATGAATCGGGTAACTTTTATTCGGTAGTGTTAAACATAATGACAAATTGCAAATATTGCAAATAGTTACCAAAGTAAAGTTATCAATCGCAAAAATTATTTTAGATAAAAAACATGGCCTTAGTAAATTTTTTTCATATTTGTGTAAGAAAGCAAAATTATATGTACCATCTAAAATTGATTTCATATTCGGGTATAAGAATTAAAGAGCTAATACTTTCTCAAAAAATAATTCAACATTCAGTTTCATTAATCTCCATTCGAAGCCAAAAATAAAAAAAAAACTATAATTTAGTAATTTTTGAAATAAATATACAATTCAGTTAAAATCGGTTTGTTGGCGTTCGTTTGCTTCAATATAAAGAAAAGATGTTGAAAGCTGTCTTAATAAATCAATAAAAATAAAAAAAAAACGATTTTCAGAAATTTTGCCATGCTTCGTTCGTAAAGTAACATGTATATATATATATATATATATATATATATATATATATGTGTGTGTGTGTGTGTGTGTGTGTGTGTGAGTGTAGTATCTTTTGAAATTTAAAAAAAAGATTAGAACTAATAATTTACTATAATATTCAATTAAAATTTTAGTTTTTACTGCAATAAAAAGAACATAACTTGTAAAAAAATAATTACATTGAAAAAGAAGTTTTCAAACAGTTTTGAATGTATATTTTTTTCGAATCTTAAAAATCATCCAAAATTTATCTGATGAAATAATATTGCATTACATTTGATAAATAATCACACGATGCACTCCAATTTTAATCTGATTTTTTGTTAAAAGTTGGTTTAAAATTATAACTTTATAAAAATTTGATAATTTATTGATATACTTTGTTTTCTATTTTTTAGGGAAGTTGTTTTTTAAAATTAAAGGTACAACCTTTTTTATTCTCCAAGAAAAATGTATTCTTAGTTTGGTTCAACATCAGGTAACAAAACTCAGGAATAAACTTGTCTTTAGAATTCTTGAGTCCAGAATTTCACATTTAGTTTTCTGATTTTTTTTAAAAAAAATTAAATCAATTAACACACTTTCAACGAAATTTCTAAATTAATACATTGATAATACTAAATTCAATTGTTACAAAATTTAAGAAATGAAATTTCAAGTTTTCAAAGCTACAAGTTAAAGTATATTTGCCTTTCTTAACCTATTCGTGATTATTTTTAGATGTAAAGCATATTTTTTGAGAAAATCGATTTGCGATTAACTTTTCTGAAATATATAATTTATTCAAATACAGAAATCTTCAGTATGTTTTAAAACTTTTGTCTCATATGCTTGTAATATTTTTATCCCATTTAATTTGCAAAATTTACTTGACTAAGAGAATCTATAGAGTGAATCTTAATCGGATGATAATATAAAGATGAAGCTTAGTCTATGAAACTTTAATCGGATTTGTACCTGATACATGTAAGCTTACGAGTTCCAAAATGTGTAGTTACTCCCTCATATTTAACACAGTTAACTGGAGATTTAAAAGATTTTTTTTTACATCAATTAGGGAATAGCCCCAAAGTTATTTTTAAAATTAAAATAGATAACATATTAATTTGCGCAATATGATTTTTATCGAATTAATATTTTTTTATTCACAGTATTTCAGCAATTATTTCTTGCGAATTTTTTCATGTTTCCAATCTACAAGAAAAAACACTGCTGTATGTAATACTTGTTTGTTAAATAATGTGACAAATGATTAAGGAATTTCAATTTTTTATCTCTTGGACTGGAATTCTAATTAATACTGAATTTATATTTAGAAAATGTTATGATCACCTGTTGAACTAAGGAATGGATGATTTTTCTAATGCTTACAAAAAAAAGCAATATCACGTAACACAAGCGAATTTTTTATCTATCCATTTGATAATGTTCAAAAATGAATTTAATTGAAAAATGAGAAACTGATATTGAAAAATATGTAAAAACTTTTTAATTAAACAAATGCAGAGAGTATTTTTATAGTTAAATGAAGAAAAAAACACACACGCGCGTTTTAATTCTACTAATATTTAAGAATATTAAAACAAAAAATAAATATTTAAGCTCATTGTAAAAGAACTGGTGGAGAAATCTTTTTCTGTAATTACTGAAAAAAGGAAACTATTGTATATATTGTTTTCTTCTAATGTACGTAACATAAAAAATATTTAAAAATATGTTTATAATTTAATTTTTTAAAGTCTTAGAAGAATATGCTTGGAATAATTTCCTTAATATTTATTTACTACTATTCTTAAGGAATAAAAAGCTGTATTTTAAAAATAAAAATAAATACATTTCATGATAGAATAATTACAAAAATGTTTAAAATCCAGGAAATTAAATAAAATATTTAATATTTTGCTAGCAAATTAATTATTTCATCAACTACTTCATTAAATTTTTCATTTTCTTTTGCTATAAATTACCATCTTAAACTATTTGATAAGGAATAATTATGGCTAATCTTTTTTTGGAAAGCGAAGTATAAATACATATTTTAATTAGTTTTAATTAATTTTAGCATAAATCTAAGAACCTTATATTCCTGTTTTAGAAATAAGTTGTTTCAATGGAGAAACAGAATGCCAATATTTAAGAAATATTTCTGAGTATAATTATTTTAAGTGAATCATAACATTTGAAAAAATCAATTAAAACACTTATACAATATCATTCCAGAAATTTTGAAGTATTTCATAATCCAAGGAGTATAAACAAATATTTACTACTGGTAATGGTAGAGATGAAATGAAAGAAAAATATTGAGAAAAATTATTAATTTTCTTCTATTTTACTGAAAAAGCAAGTATAACTGAAGTTTTTTATCCAAGTTAGTATTTATTTTATTAATGTTCTTAGAAATGCTGTTACTTGCGATAAAATTATTATAATTGTATTTTTGAAATAATGTAACAATGTCTATGTATATTATATAACATGTCAAGTTTTCTGCTTATTCATTTTACAAAAAACACACACACACACAAAATAGAACAAAAATAAATTTATTCACACAAAGTTTATGCAGTTTTCCTTGTACTTAGGGAGATGTGTGTGATTTTACTGGCGCGTAGTCAGCTTTCCTGTAAGAAAAATAAAAATATAAATTAATTTATAACAAGGTGGCAGACAGTTTTATAAATTCATTGAATACTTTCTGAAAAGACAAGATGAAAATATTTGGATGTTTCTCATAGGTTTCTTACAAATGTTTATAAGCAATTCATTATAAATCTACCATTTTTTTAAAAAATTTCGATTTGTATTTAAAAGAAAAATAAATGTTTGAATACAAGTTCAGCGTTTTAGGTACATTTGTAAATTAATTGTTCCAAATGAAAGTACTATAAATATAATAATTTCATATTAGATTACTTCTGTTTTTTACGAGAAATACGATTTGTTTTCAAATAATAGTCTATTCAAAATGTGTATCTATCTTCTAATTAATTCACGTAGGGTACTTCCTTTTTTCAAATAATGAAGAAACAAATCTTTGAAAAATACATTGAATAGAATTAATATATCTAAACGTATTAAGGTAAAATATATGCTGGTACAAATATAAATTTTATACAACTCAACTTCTGAAATGTGTGTATCGCATATATTCTATGAAGATTTAATGCCAAAGATTTCAAATAATGCACCAAATAATCTGAAGCCTTAGAATTCAATTCAATGGGTTATGTAAGCGAGAAATGTAATTTTTAAAAATTACTTAAGTATTCATAAGAAAAAAATGCATATACTTCTAGAAACATTATTCAAAATCCTATGTTTAGAACCTATGATACGTTATAATTTTTTTCATATTAAATCGTAAGCCATATTTCTGCAAGTCTGTTTCTGTCTTTTGTATTTGATTACCTGTATGCAATAGACAACAACATTTTAGCATTTACTGTGAAACTTGACAGTGTTCAATGTGACATAAAAAATTCAGGTAAACACTAAATGATACTTTTTTTCATAAACGGAAGTAAAACTTCAAAAGAAACTGGAGAGTGAGAGCTTTTTCAACAGAAGAAATATTTTGCATATTTTTAATGTGTTACTTTTTTTACGAAATTAATTCAAGTCATCAAATAGCACTGTGAACTTCTTATCACAATTTTACTATTATTAAGTTTAAATATCATACCTGGTTTCACCTCGTCGTGTATTATGGAATTTAAAAACATTTATAATTAACTAGCTCGAAATTACTTACCGATGACATCATTTTTAGAAGTATCCACCATATCCAGAGCCATAACCATATCCTCCGTAACCGTGGCCATACTTGCCAAGACCATAACCTCCATACCCGAGTCCGTAGCCTCCATATCCATGACCATAACCACCATATCCATATCCAAGTCCACCATATCCATATCCAAGTCCACCATATCCATAACCAAGACGACCATATCCAAGGCCATATCCGTATCCATCACCGTATCCATGACCATATCCATTTCCGTAACCATGTCCATGTCCATGTCCGTAACCATGCCCATGTCCATAGCCATAACCATTGCCATAACCTCCATATCCATAGCCACCGTATCCGATTCCGTAAATTCCTGCTCCTATTCCATAGCCATGGCCCTTTCGGAAATATCTAGCACTTACACCATCACCATGACCATGAGGGCTGTGATGATGGATAACGTCCACATCACTAGAGCTGACTACGGCTACCATAGCCAAAGCAAAAATTATCTAAAAGGAAAGGGAAAAAAGCCGTAAGAAATTATCAAACAGAAAAAAAAGATTTATTGGAAAATTTATAAGAAAATAATTTATTTATATAGATTCACGTCCTTTCCTCTCCAAATTAAAATCGAAAAGTCCATCATAAGAAGTATAATAAGATGTAATTTTTTAAAAATTGTAAGCAAATATTTTGCTTTTTACCGTCGTCTTATAAAAATTAATACTTAATGTATATGAGCCTATAATTGAATACATTAGAAATAATGAAATTTTAAATTATGTTACATGGTGAAAGTACCAATTAATAAAACACTAGATATATTGGATTAAAATACTTCATAGATGTTTAAAATACTTTAAATATTAGAAGTTGAAAAAAAATCACTTTTTCCAATTTTTTATAAAATGTATAAACTTAGGTACAGAAGCAGAACTTATTTCTCAATAGTTTACATCGCTTAGTTTCAAATGCATTTAATGCGGAAATTAAGTATACAAAATAAGTTTATTATGTCAATATTCTATCTGAATTTATAATTTGCGAAAATTTCTTTGAAATATACCCCATTGTGTCATCTTTGCGCATTTCAAAATTTCTTTTGCCTTTAAATTATTTTATATTAAATGCAATCATAATGAATTAAAGTAAATGACTAATAAATGCTTGCACGGGCTGAGAAGACAATTAGAATCTAATTTAATCAGCCGCAAAACGAAATTAAGAACTTACAAAACACTCATATATATAGCGCGCTCGCAGGACATGGTTGAGGGATAAATTCTCAGAGCTGTCTTTGGCTCAGTGTAGGAAGGAGAACGGTGGAGAAAAGTATATAACTATTAAATGTATTTGTTTTATTGGAAACCACAAATAATATGAGTGATTCGTAGTAATATAATAAGACAGTAAGGCCATAATTGGGGAAGTTAGGAAGATAACTCCATTAAATTCTTGTAAGTTTAAAAAAATCCATGGCAACCTAAGCTAAATGTTGATAAATAACTAGATGGTTTATGGCATTAAGAAAAACATAAATACTTTGTAAATTAAAAACTAAAGAGGAGTCACTACAAATAGAGAACGCTGGAAGGAGCGGGTGTTTGAGCCAATGCCTGTGAAAGGCTGTTGTGCTTTTGAAAAAGAAGAATGAATTAAAATATGCTTTAATATAGCTGCTCTCAGTTGGGTGAATAAACTTTAGCACATTTAATTAAACTTATCAAAAAATAGTTTTTCATTTCAAACCCATTGACACACCGTTGTTAATGTGATTCTACTAAGATTTACAAAAATGAAACCTTTTCTGTGAATTATATATTTTTAACTCATTAATTTTAGTATATATTGAATCATATTAGTCTTAAGTGAATTAGTTATGTTAGGCAAAAAATACTTCTTATTTCCAAGAGAACCAGAACAATGTGAATAAATCAAAAAGACACGTTTAAAACATTTTGCGCCAATAGTTGAAAAACTAGGGTACACGTGTACAGAATACATATACATATATTAAAAAAACTACTCTTTAGATAAAGTTTGAAAAATTGAGTGATTTCAAATTTTAATTGAAACTGTTGATCGATATGTTTTTAAAAGTATTACCTATAGAAGTTCTATTCCTAGATTTAAGAATAAACTTGAGATTTAAGTCGTGCAGTAGGTTCAAGATAAAACAAATAAAACAAATGCAAGCAAATGAAATAAAGAAGACAAACAAGGAATATTTCTATAACCATCAATTGAACAATTAATAAAATGTTTACAGAAATAAAATATATTTTTCCAAAAAATTAAAATTTTTATTAAAGGAATCGATGAATATATTTCTTCATAATGATCACACTAAAACTGCATTAGTATGAAATCGAACTATTTAAAAGAGCGTTTAAAAGCTATTTTATTCATGATTAAAAGCAATATATTTATCTAAAATGGATTTTTAATCAACATTCGTTTCTTAAAACTCGAATTCATGATCTTTTCTAAAATATATTCGATGGAAAATTTTAATTTTCGGGGTATTTAGTTTCATCAATTAATCAGTAAAAATCAAAATAATACTCAAATACTTACAGAAATATTTAATCTTATAAATTGCATATAATCTACTTTGAAAAAATAAGTTTAACTATTCTTAACTATATCCAACATTAAGGTATTCGCCTACGTTAGAAACCGTGATTTTGCAAAAGCCTATAAAGTGATAATATTTATGATATTTAGTGTCACTTAGATCAGAAAATGTATATAAAAATTGTTTTAAGAATAGTTTTACAATAAAAATTATTTAAGTACAATATTTTGACAAAAAATGAACATAGAATGACCCATTTTCAAAATATTCTCCTTTTGTGAAAAATGCTTCTATTATAATAATATTTTGCCTATATATAGCTCAGAGCTCTGTACAGAGGCTCAACTAGAATGTTTGAAATATATAACTTAGAAGATTGGGTTTATCCATGTTTTACGACAACAGAGGGAAGAAATTTCAAGAAAAAAACGCCGATAATTATTTCAATTGGTTGTAACTCTGAAAATAATGTGAATTTTTCAGAAACCATAGTTGAGCCTCTGTACAGAGGTCTGAACGATATACAGGCAAAATATTACTAGAATAGAAGCGTTTTCCACAAAAGTAGAACATTTAAAAAAAAACGTTATTCTAAGTTAATTTTTGCCGAAATATTATATTTAAGTAATTTTTTTGTCGAAAGGTCCTTAAAATAATTTTATACATATATTCTAATCTAAGTGACACTAAATATCATGAAAATTATCCATTTATGCACTTTTTTAAAATCACGGTTCCGAACGTAGCCGGATACCTTAAGAATATCAAATAAAATAAAAATATTTATAAAATCTGAGATTAAGATAAAACACATTGTTACACAAAAGTAATCTTACCATTGCTTTTATCATTTTTGGAGAATTTATTAATGTTAATTTAGCGCTTATCACAATGAGAGAGAGATAATTGCTTCTGAATGCACCTTTTCCTTTATATATGTTTTGAATTTTCCGCTTTGGTGATTTTTTACTCTGATTTGAGTTTAGAGAAATCAACCAAGCGTTGATAGATAAAAATAAAATTAAGAAAAAAATTATTACAAATCGTTACATTTCACTTGTTATTACATGGTCAAAGGTGTGACTGAGATTAAACTGGTTTTTCGGGGTTACTGAGTATTTTCTTTACTTTTGAGTATTCTTAGAAATTACTTCAAATAATAAAAATATTTCAAGGTGTGACAGGAAAAAGGATATATTTATAAAACACAGCATACATAATATATAATAGTTATTATACTTGGTATCTATTTGTATTTTATTAATTATGGTATGATATTTTTAGTGGGGTATTACGGAAATATTTATAAACTTTGAACATAAACGAAATTTAATAAAGTTATTCCAAAAAGAAAATTATTTCAAAATTTAAAAAAATTTTTTTTTAATTTGTCATGGGGAAGCTTAAATGAATTTTCTTGTCATATTTGTATCTAATTACTAATAAAAATAATAAGTTTTTGTTTTTTCAAAAGAAATTTAAATGAAATTTTCACACAATTCAGTGATTTCTTCTATGGAAGGATAAATTTATTGTATACAGTGCAATGCAGTTTAATGCACTTGTACACGCATATTTTCAGTTCCATATTAGTAAGAAAAAAATTTGCATGTAGGAAGTATGTGATATATACGGTAAAACTAATTTTTTTCAGAATATATAAGATAACTCAGAATGAAGCATACTTTTACTTGAAATATTTTTATTAGCAGGTAAATATTATGAAAATTCTAAAATAAATTTTAATTTGTTATTAAGTGTTATACCCTTAAAACTGATAACATTTCATGACATTTTTTGTTAGTTTAAAATTATTACAGTATTTTTTTTAAATTTACAGGAGTAAAATATCCCCACAGTGGATAATGTCTACATTTGAAATTATGTGCTAAAACTCATAGCTTTTCTCATTGACTTAAATATCTATCTATCGTTAAAAACTTATAATATTCTTTTTCCTCGATATTTTTTATTATAAGTGTTTAGTGCTTCAAAAATTCACAATACAGCAGCTGTGAAATTATTATTTTTATTAAGTATAAAAAACGAGCTGTAATTGCATAAGTTCATTATTTTAATCATATTAACTAAGGATCAAAACCTTATTAAAATTTGTTTAAAGACACATTTTAGATCACATTCACATTTTAAAGACATTTACATTTGCGTATAAATATGTATTAATAATAAATATATATCTCAATTTTAATTTAGAAAAATAAGAGGAGTAAGTCATTATCAAATAATAATCAGATATGAAAAATTCTAGCATTAATTCAGATAATTAAGAAATACATGGAAACACGCACAATACAGAGATTTAAATAGTTCTTAGAAATCTATAATGAAAAATCAATTAAATTTAAGAAATGCGGTCAAATTTTCATTGCCTAAAAATTGCCTGAAGTTTTTTTTTCTGTATATTTAAAGTTATATGTCGACAAAAAAAAATGTCTTAAGTAATAAATATTTAAGCTATCCGAACACGTTCAGAGTACTTTTTAACAAAATAACATATTTAAACATTATAAAGGCTTTTTTAGGACTCACTACCAATAAATACTAATATTTAACCAACAATATTTACAATAAAGTGCCTGAATTTCACAACAATCACAATTATAAGTGAAATTTTAGCAATATTTTTGTAAAACTTCAAAGCAATTAGAGAAAAAAGTATTACATTTATATTAGTAAAAGAATTACCAAAACAATCTAGAGGCATTTATCTAGAGAATATACTAAAATTTTAATGTTTTATTAAAATTTGAAAATTTTCGAGCTGATTGAGTAAACGTTATAAGAAAAATCACGCCTTTATGAGACCATTATTTAAATAACAAGCCCTAACTCAAAAAATATTCGTACAATAAGAAATATTTTAGTACATTTTCTAGAAAATAGCTTAAATATCAGGTGCAAAAAAGTTTTATAGAAATACATTTGTAATATTTTGTGTGATCAGACTCGCCATGATAGATTTCGAACAATTTAAATGCCCACTTCTGGAAGATCAAAGACTCACTTCCGGTTTTTCTAACTTAATAAAATTGATTGTAACTTGGCCTCTAAGAAGCGTAGAATAAAAAAAAGTATGTTTTGTAAAGCCAAAAGATAGCTGTATTAAATAAAATAGAAAACAAAAATATCGGTCTTGTCCGAATTTGGTCATTTTCAACGTGTTCGGATATCTTAAAAGGTATGGAAAATTTTAAAATTTTAAGTTAATTGTGACTTCTAAGTTTTTAAACATTCCAATAAGAAATACTTTATAACTTTAATAATTTTCAGCATTTTTATTGCCAAACATTCTTGATAATGCTTCCTCCCCTCCCCCCTACCGCATCTTTTAGTTATGAGAAACTCCTAAAATTTAAGAAATGATGTATAAATGCAAAAATTAATTTGAAGAAACTGTTATCATAAAGTTTCAAATGGTACTCATGTACTTAATAAGGGCTTAAAAAATCATAAATAATTAACTCGATGAAACAAAAATACCTAATGTAAACAAAATTAATTTCTCGTTGTCTTTGATATGTTTCACTGAGCTAACTATAAATCAAAGGTACAGAAAGGAACATGCATTTTCGCGAGTAAAGAGAAAAATCAGATTAATCTTTATATAGAAAGATACTTATTCACAAAAACCATATAATTAAAATTTTAAGGTATCTGAATATAAAAATATTTCACACAGGAAATGTCAAATTTTTAAAATGCTAATTTTTTAAACATATTCAAATTCCTTTTTCACATTACGGTGAATGAAAAAAAAATTCTTCCAGAGCTTTGATAAGCAAGCATTTTAAGTAATATATATTAACCCTTTAAAATTACATAAAATAACCAATTTTACGAATACTCTGCGATACATAGCAGGAATATTCTTTTAAATTTACTGTTTCAAGATATATGGAAGTACGGGTTCTATGAGGAGTATTTTAGCGGGAAACGTGAATAATTTTATAGCAGAAATTGCGATTTCTGCTGCCGGCGTTTTCAGCGGATTGCAAATATTGTTATTTTTGTTCCGAAAAAATAGTTAATATCAAAAGGTAAGTGTCAATTTTTTTATGTTAATGAAGACCTTAGAAAATGATTCGACTATTTATTTGAAGTGAACAGTGTATATAATTAATTTTATAGTTGGATGTATTTAACTAATTAATTAACTCTAATGGATTAAATTTTCCAAAGTTGAGTATTTTGTTTATGTGTATCCCTTAATTTTAATGTAGTGATCCAAGAAAAAATAGCAGTAAATCATAATGAGGTAGATAAAGGGTTAAGGTAAATTTTAAAAAAATAAATTTTCAAATATGATTCCTTTATTTTCTAAATATCCCAAAATAGATTTATGTGTGACCTGATACAAATTGTAATCCAGGGAAATAAATTATAATCATTTATCTTTATGGACATCATAATTTTATTATTGTAAGTTCTAACATTAAAAAATTATACAAATTAATAATTATTAGTTTTGAGACATTTTTTGGAATTTATAACATATTCTTCGAGAAATGGCATAATCGGTCAGTAGAAGGTAGATATAATGTAAGATGCATAGATATTTCATTCTCGGAAGTTAAATTCAATTTTTCTAATGAAATTATGCGTAACATTAAATTACAGTATCGATTTTGTTATTATTTTATATCTGTCAGAATACAGCAAAAAAATTCATTTTATATTAATAAATCAAAATGGGGGAAATAAATCGAAAATAATAATTTGGTAACAAATATTATGAACAATTGCAAACGTTTATTTAATGAATTTTCCATTAGAATGTTCCACTAATTTCCGTTTCATCAAACGACCGAACTTATCGCAGAATAAAACAAACGTTTTTTTTAAAAAAAATCCTTATGTTCTAGAAAGCACTTGACCTAGTTAACAATACATGATATAACTGTCATCATTATGATTATATTTTTTTCAAAATCTTCGTATCAAATTGATAGACGCCTATTTTCATTTAAAAACAATTTTTTTTAGGTGTGAATGTCAAGAGAAAGAAAAAGCATTCGATCATGAAATCCTTTCATTGTTTAAGTAACTCAAGGATAAATACCAAAATGTTCACTCATACGAATCAATAATATCTACTGCTCTAGAGGGAAAACCAAGGGGGAAAATATTACAGAATATGGAGCTCTATTTAACCGGAAAAAGTTTAACCGAATTAATGGCTCGTAGATATCCATCTACACGAAAAGGTTGTCAAATTATGAAATTGTTCTTATGCTTACTTTAGAAACACCAATTACTCATTTAGGATTAGAATGGAAAGCAGAAGGCAGTACAATGTGTCAATGGTTTTTGTTGTGTGTAAATTGTGTTTTTTCATCTAATGGGACATGAATTGTGCAACGATTTCGAAAAAAGTTTGTCTTCCAATCTTCCATTTCGAAGTTGCTGTTTTCGTGCATGTTCAACAATAAGGTATTAACATTAGTAAATAAATTGCATCACGAACGAAAAACAAATGCATCAAAATTATTTATATTACAAATGATTTTTAATTATTAAATATTTGATCTGCATGTTCCTTTATTTTAGAAATATTAATTGAAACTGTTAAGAAGTAAAGAAAAATAGTTCACCAACTTGGGTGACTTGAGTAAAAGAAAGTATTTTTAAAGTATTACGTAATTAAATATGTTAACATGCTACAGTTAGAATCATGATTATGTTTTTAATAAGAACAAAAACTAGTTTAACCAATCTGTCGCATTTCTTTATGATATTCTTTTTATGACTAAAATATTAAAACATTAAATTTTTAATCTTTTCTACCAAATGAGAATTAATGATTATTAGCAGTTCTTAGCAGAATAAAAATAAGAAAATATCCATTATGCAATGGACAAACGGTAAAAACAAATAAGTAAAAAAAAGAGCAAATTGTATTTAAAAGTATAATCCGTTTTTAATGCTAATAAAAGTGTTTATATCATTCAACACAAATGTTGCTGTTTTTTTAATTATGAATTACTCATAACTATATTCCAAATACCTTCAAATAATATATATTTGATGTACTAATATGGTAAAAGTATTTTAAACAGTATTATTAATACAATTTAGTTTTTCAATACTAAGGTACGTTTGAAAATGGAATGAAATTTTACAGTACACTTAAAATGTTTAAAGATTAAAAGCAACTCAAAAAGCAATGATTTTGTGATTAATTGTTTTATACAAATGGGTGTGTGTTTGCAATAGCGTACGTTTGATCAGATATTTTTTTTGCATTGAAAACAGAATATATATATATACACACACGCACACACACACATATATATATATATATGTGTGTGTATATATATATATATATATATATATATATATATATATATATATATATATATATATATATATATATATATATATATGTCGAATATTTGATACTCTCAAATTAAAGTAAATGAAGTAAAGTAAATAAATTATTTAAGACAAAGTAGATAACACATTTAAATTATTTTAGTTATAGCGACCGAAAGAACAATGTATTCTGACTTACATGAATACAAAAGTTAAAACTTGTGTATTTTTATTTTTTGTACTACATATAATGCAATTATTAAATGTGCTGACTCACATAGCTTTTAAGAACGCAATTATTCTTGAATGCAATTATTTTAAGAAAATACCGTTATTCTAACCACACACATAACATTTTCTCAAATGCATTTTACATGTGAAGTTATTTGTCATTTTCAATGAACATTTATTAGCATTTGTTATACAATGCAACTTCACAATGAAGTCAGACAAAACTTGAGATCAGTAAACTTGGTAGCATTGGAACAAGAAGCCAAGAGCTCGTGAATATTGCTATTTATAGAGATCTAAAGTAAGAAAGGAATGAAGATGATTCTACTAGAATGCAAAGTACAACAGAGAACTGAAGTATACGACGATGTATATTGATCAGTGTAAGCGAGTTTAGGTAGCAGGTCGTGAATTAATCTTGGAGAAACAACCTGTGATTCAGGTCTTGGAGAAACGACCTGTTAGAATCTGTGCGATCGTACCTCGGGGCTGTCTATTATAGTTAAGGTATCTACCTACGTTTCTAAATCAATGTTTGACTGAAATTCAGGAAAAATGTTATCCTTGTCATTTTAAGAAAGGAAAAAAAATCAATCATCCAGAAAGAAAAAAATGAAATAAGATAAAGAAAGAGAGAGGAAGGTGTAGGCTAAAAATGTGGTGAATTTTAAACATCTGATATTAAGCAGTATTTTAGTAAAATAAGAATCAAAAATTTTATGAAGATTTTATTTTTTTTCGTTGAAGTTATGCTACTTAAAACATGATGTCTCAAAAAATTTTGAATGCATTCCTTTCATATTTTCTATACATTTTATTTAAGGAATGACAAAGGAAATGGACTTAGGATTTAGCTCTGCACCGAAAGTCCTTACTTTTTTGTTTTTAACAATTTATTATGAATTTTATAAAATTTCCTATGAGAAAATGTGCAATGAGCCATAACCTTTTGGTAAATTTGAATATATTTCACATATATTGAAGATTTAAGCTTATTTCGGGCCCTGGGCGCAGAAGATCTACATAACCCATTGGCACTGGAGGATTGAAATTTCTAACCATAAAATTTAGTTAAGTCCAGATTATCAGGACCTTTCTGTGCCTTTTCGGGCCCCTGTGTGCTTGCCTGAAGCGCCGTCAAGGATAAACCGGCGCTGTTTAAATATTATTACCTTGCCTTTATTACTGTGTTAAGCATCATGTGTAAAAAATAAATTAAATACATGGATTTGAATTCCATGTAGAGTGTTTTGAAATTCGGTATAATGTTCATCAAATTGTATCTAAAATACTTCATTTTAATAAGTTTAAATAAGCTTATTTCCTGATTGAGTTTTTTCCTTAATTTAAGTCATAAGTACCGATAAAATAACATAAAATTACTAATAGCATGACATTTTAGGAAACTTGAATCCGAACGTAGGCAGATACCTCAAGAAACCATTTATTACTTTTTAAGGAATTTGATAATAAATTTTCACTTTGTTGGATTATTTAAAGATGAGACATCCTAAGTTGGTATAAGATTTCATAAAGTTGTGGATTCTTACAACGTATGTTGATTATTCATCAAACAACATCAAAACAATCTCCGGTTCATTCCAAACAATGTGCAAAGCATTCGGAAACATTTGGGTTAATCAAAAATATTCGTCAGCTTAGTTACCGTCAGTTTACTTTACTCCAAATTTATTGCAAATGAATGCACCATAATGTTTAGGCAGGTGAAATACAGGAAACGTTTAAGCATTTAAAGAATTCTAAAGACTCAAAATTTATTGGATGTTTCTCCCACTCCCACCACAATTACCAATGCATTTATAGTAGTTGTAAAACATTAAGTTCTAATCATCTTAAGAACTTTTACATGTTTTTTTATAAAAGAGAATTCTGAGTTTGCTTCTAGCTGCCGCATAAAAGACACTTCTTACTATGTAACCACATTGTTGTTAGTTTCGGGGTTTCAAGATTACATTATCTTGATGGAAAGCATATCGTCTCCTGTGAAAAATGTTTGTAATTAGGGCCATTGATTCATTTTAAGAACACGTATACAGTCTCCAGTTTTTCTTGATAATTCTACATACCTACATTGAACTTCAAATACGAATTCATCTGTCCACATTACACTTGGATGGAGGTGAGATTTTCTCCACTCATTTCGGTGATATCTGTTCCATATAGTGAGAAATAGCTTTTGTACCGCTTCTTAGAATGTATAAACAAATTTTTGGCCTCATCAACGAGTAGTTGCTTCAAAAATGTTCTTACCAATTCAAAGCGTTCTCGTTCATTCAATATGTTGACTAAACTGGCACAGTTAGTCAAAGTTATATTTCAAACGGCAGCCTTACGAGGACGAAAATCCTACTGTGATGGAACGTCGTGTAATACTGGATATTGTACTGGTCTAAGTTTTCGGCAAATTTGTCACAGAGAATTATCATTTGGATGCTGTTGTATAATGAATTTTATACACCGACATCTCTCCGAGTTATGTTTTTGATTAGCAATGAGAAGAATAAATCGTTTTGACTTCAATGCCGTTTGCAACCTTCGTTATCACTTTTCCTGAATTATAACCGAATCAACTAAAATAGTATCGTTTTTCTATTGACCGAACTTCATTGCGAACTTCTACGCAGTTTTAAGTTTTTAAAGGTCGTGTAATTTGGGAGGGGGAAGGCTCTATTGTCTCACTTGTGCTTGGTATATTATACACAAATATGGATCCACATTTATTTTATTACAAAATATTTTAGTTAGTGAACATTCTTATAATTTAACGATACGCATATCCAGAATTCTCAAAAACTAAAATGACACTAAGGATTTTTTAAGGAAATATTTATGACTTCTTAATCATTATTATTTTTTTAACTTGTTCTCATTTTCTTTAAAATAATTTGAAATTTATTTAAGAATTGTTCCTTATTTATTCGAAGTTTTTCAAAAAGTACTAAATGCGAGGAAAAATGAATGTTTCCAAATGAAAATGTGCATTAAAGTATCGATTAATATACAAGTGCATGTGAGTTCGTATTTCGAAATCGCTTTTTATGAGAACGAATGTTTATCAACCGTTTTTTTACTAAGAAATTTCTTTCAATGAAATATATTAGTGAGACTTGAAAAACAAGATTATTTTATGCACAAATCAAAGGAGTTATATGTAACTTTTAAACATGTGTGCACTTTATGGTGATGGTTTAAAATGACCTGATAACAAAAAGGCCACTGAAAGGTCATTCAAGAACTACGATGGCCATTGAAGGTTGATATTTGTAGAAAACAGTTATATTAAACATGAGTGTTACAACTTTTTATTGGTTGTCTCATGAAAATCATTTAGCCACATGAATCAAGTTAAAATAAACAATGTCTTCAAATGTCTACGTGAGAGAGATCTATTGTTTGCGATTCTATCACATCTACGCACAGAAAAGACCATTTAACACGATACCGGGAACATTGACATTTCCAACAGGTCAGTGGTCCGCCATTCAATTAACTAACAAATTCAGATATAGCTTTAAGGTTGATTCTCTGAGTATTTTCTTCTAGAAGTAAGAACCAGGAATCCCCTACATGTTCTCTAATATTCGAGGAGGAGGTCAGTTTAATAGGTCTAGTTTGGCAAGCAAACCAATCTTTATGCCTGACATATATGTGTTGTGATTTCTATGAGATATAGAAATGAAATCTTGTGCAGATCCGTAGTAACATTTCCATAAGAGCTATTAGTTCTTTTGATCTATTGAGGATAACAACGATCAAAGTAATTGGGCACAGCTAACCAATTCATTCCTGGAATGTAAGTATGTTTGTGGATGGATTGTTCAGTCAAATTTCTAGACCTTAATCTTAATGAATGTATTTGAGATGGTTATGATAGGGCAGTTATGAATCACTTTTGAATATCAGAAGCTTCAAATATTTAAAATAGCTTTACTAGAGGAATGGTTATGATTCTTACTGGACTCGCAAAAAATCTCATCGTCAAAAAATTGCGGAAACTGTATAACTATAAGACGAAAATTTTTCTATATTGATCCTCTTTTTGGTTCCATTTTGTAGTTTGTTTTTAGATTTTCATTTGAAGAGGTAGAGTCTGCATGATTAAGCGTAATAGCTGCGGTAATATGGTAATAATTAATTTTTTTATATCAACATATGTAAATAATCGACCTAAAGTCAAATTCTACTTTTTAATACCAAAACATATTAAATGTACTATTAAATATCTGTTTCGAAATAAAACTCTTATTTCATTGATGCAGTGTCTATAGTAACATAATTATTTGATGTTTTAACTGAATTTGTATTCGATAGTTGTTATCATGTCATTACGGAATCAAAAGTACAAAAACATGAACTTTTTCATGAGCAAAAGGGTTATTCAAGCCTAAATATATAAATTATAATAAAAATCACCTCACTTTATAAAGAAGAAATAATATTCCTTCAGTTCTGACGACGTTTTATACGTTTGTCGAAATCTAAGTTTCCCTGGATGTAATTTTTGTATTTTGTGAATTTTTATTAATCACTATATCACAAACAAACACATTTTTTTCATGCTGTAAAAAGAAATAAAAGAGAGAGGAAAAGCATACTTGAGAAAAAATTCCTCCTAAAAAAATGTTCTTCCTAAAAATAATTACCCAAAACTATTTCTGCACCATTTCTTATGTTTCCATTTATATCAAATTTTCAAATGTAATAGCATATACAATCCACTCAATCTTTCTCTCTAACTCTAAATATATACAAGCTGATTATAATTTAAGTTCTACTTTCAAAATATTGTAAAAAAGAACCGCTGGTCAGGAAGACTACAAATGTGAATTTAATATACTTGGAAAGGGGAGAAACAGAGTATGGAATGTAAGAAAAAAAGTTCAACAGTGTATCAATATTTAGCCCTGTAAGCGACAAAACAAATGTAGATTTAGCTACAAGTTACATTTTGAATCTAATTACGACGACTTTGGCATGAGTTGCACATTCAACTAACTGTACTGTTTAATGTGGATGGTGGTTTAGGTTTTTTTTTGAGGAAAAAAATTACTTCCAATTCATTCCAGACTTGTTGAAATGTTAGTAAAAAGCCCAACCACCAAGGCAAGGTAGTATTACATTGGCTTGAAAAAATCGGATTATAATTTCCCTTGCACCAAACACCACATAATAAGCCAACATGAATACACCAATTTTTTTTCTTATGTCGCACCATATAAACGTTCTTGAAGTATATTCAATTCAAAATCGAAGCCATTCTGAAGAGGGGTTATTTTTTGTAAGCAATTTGCGAGTGGAACTTAAATTAGAAGCACTCTGTATAAATAAACATAAAGGGTGTTTTTTTAGAGGTAAATAACTTTAAATTGCAATAAAACAACGATGTATTATTCGATTGACATGAATTTTTTTTATTCGAAAGATAATCTTGTGGCATTACATTTTAAATATTATTTCTGGCATAGGACTGCCACGGCTGGCTCGGATGTAGTCCAATCTGGACGTCCAATTTTCGATGACTTTTTCCAACATTTGTGGCCGTATATCGGCAATAACACGGCGAATGTTGTCTTTCAAATGGTCAAGCGTTTGTGGCTTATCCGCATAGACCAATGACTTTACATAGCCCCACAGAAAATAGTCTAGCGGTGTTAAATCACAAGATCTTGGAGGCCAATTCACAGGTCCAAAACGTGAAATTAGGCGGTCACCAAACGTGTCTTTCAATAAATCGATTATGGCACGGGCTGTGTGACATGTTGCGCCGTCTTGTTGGAACCACAGCTCCTGGACATCATGATTGGTCAATTCAGGAATGAAAAAGTTAGTAATCATGGCTTTATACCAATCACCATTGACTGCAACGTTGTGGCCTTCATCGTTTTTGAAGAAGTACGGACCAATGATCCACCAGCCCATAAAGCGCACCAAACAGTCAGTTTTTCTGGATGTAACGGTGTTTCGACATACACTTGTGGATTACCTTCACTCCAAATGCGACAGTTTTGTTTGTTGACGTAGCCATTCAAACAGAAGTGCGCTTCATCGCTAAACAAAATTCGCTTATGAAAATCGGGAACAACGGCAATCTCGTTTTGGGCACATTCGACGAATCTACGTCTTGCTTGATGATCGTTTGGCTTCAATTCTTGCACGAGTTGGATTTTGTAAGCACGCAAACCAAGATCCTTCCGCAAAATCTTCCATAAAGTGGATGGGCACAGATCGAATTCCTGTGCTCGATGGCGGATGGACTCATTCGGGTCTTCCTCAATGCTACGCTCTACAGTAGCAATAGCTTCTTCTGTACGCATCGTACGGCGTCTCTGGGGATGCGAGTTATCAATTAGAGTAAACGTGGTGCGAAAACGTTCCATGGTTAATCGAATTAACTGCTCTGATGGACGATTTTGTCGACGATAAAATGGACGTAGAGCATGATACGTATTCCGCACAGAACCATTATTTTCGAAATAAAATTGCACAATTTGAAAGCGTTGTTTAGGCGTGAGTCTATTCATGATGAATTGCCAAACCAAACTGAGAATAAATCGCTTGACAGCTGTTACATCGGTCGCCATCTTGGAAAGTAATGCCAACTTAAACTTCTATACCTGAAAAAAAAACCACTCTTTATAATGCCGGCTGGGTGGCGTAGTTGGTTTGTCCCTGGCCTTGTACGACCAAGTTTGGGAGTTCGATACCGGCCCAAGTCGGTGGCTTTTTTATGCCAAAAAATGGACGCATGCATGTTGTATGGTTATGAGGAGTGTTAAGGATCCCTTGAGTGCCTATTTGGCTTGGATTCTCTAGACAAAATTAAATACCAGTACGGTTTTACATTGTTTGAGCTCAGGTGTCTCCTTCTGGGGAAAAAAACTGGGCTGTGATTGTTATGCCACCTATATTTTGCCGCACTTAAAAAAGATACCAACTCCCGGCGAATGTATTAGGTCTGCAATGGTATAAATACCAATCCACAGCCCTATTAGGGGATGGAGAAATTTGATATGATAACAGAGATTTTTATTCCCCATACATTCATGTTATCACGTATTATCAGTGACAGAAGTGTTTTTCTACAAAAAGAGAGAAAAAAAATTAAAATTCTTTTTTTAGAGCCCCTCCGCCCCTAATTTCAGACTACCCTAAAATTATTTAATTATAACCAAAAGTACATCAGTTAAAATAAACTTGAAATAAGTTGATATGATAGGAAAAGTTTCTGTACATTAAATAGGCTTTTTAACAGAGAGCTTGAATACCATACATAGTAATGTGTACTATTTGACTTTGTGAACCGAGCAGATAAATAAATCTACATCCAGCTGAACTGGATCCTGTTATTAGTTATTTAGTGAATTTTGGAATTCCGGTTGATCACATACGCAAATTAAAATAATTACGTGTGGGTTAAGAGTATCTACATTGTTATTTTTCTTTTAGTTTTAGCTGATAGACATAGAAATGTCTAACTCTGACATTTATTTTATAGAATTTTGGCCTAATAATGGTACGAATGAATTAAAAAATTATTTTGGCAATTCCTGTTTGTTATAATGTGTACAGGTTAATAGCGTATCATTGTTTAAAGCAATGTGCTTTTATACAAATTCATTTTGACTGGTTCCTAAGCATCAAGGAGCTATTTTCTGGGCGAACCCTAAGTAAACGAAGTAAGGAAATTACTCGATCAAGACAATAATTTAGTAAATTAGAAACCTGAAACCTGGTTATTTGGAATATAGGATAAAGAGAGATTAAAGTGTATGAAGTAATTTGCAAAGAAAAATATTAGAGACTGAAGTTAATCAGGAAGTTTTAATCGACAATCACTAATGACTCATTTTTAAATTGTATCTAAATGAGCCCTCTGATGCTATTAAGGGAGAATGCAATTTCGTTCTTAACAATTTAATTCGATATTTAAATCTTACTATAATTAAGTTGGTTACAGCAAAATGTTTTCTCGCAACAATCATGGAACAAAGCATTATCTCACCGTAACTCCATTTCTTTTTCAGTGTTTCTCTCTCTCTCTTATTCCCATTCTCTCTATTTTAGTTATCTCTCATTGTGCATTACTTTGACGTCAATTAAGGCGTGATTGGTGGATGTAATACTTAGGAACCGTATGTAGAATCTTTCCATAAAGTTAATCATTTTACAATACATTTATAAGATTTAACATTACTGAAAGTGTAAGAGCTATTTTTTTAAAAAAATAAATGAGTAATTTTTTAATACGTTTACAAAATAATCCTTAAAGTCACCTTCAAATAAAAATTAAACTTGTTATGTAACAAATCATTTTAGTTATATTTATTTCTCTGTGACCAGGATTATTGGTTATGATTTTAACTTATTCTCTGTGTTGTTCAAATATGTTTATTTATTATAGATTGGATTTTAAAAGTGCTTCATGAAATTCGTATGTGAGCGGAATTAAAAAAAATAAGCAAAATACATTTGGACTTTTCTAATCTCAACATATATACCATGCTTTCTACTGTAGATAATTTATTTACATACATATACATGTGTGTGAGCATATATTTGTCTATATATATATATATATATATATATATATATATATGCTCATATGTATAAATAGATAGATGTACAAGAAAATTTGAAGGATTTTACAAATCTTAAAAGTATTCAAAGTACTATGAAGAAAATATTTTAAATTTAGTTTAATCTTTTCATTAGATTTGAAATCACAGAAAACATAAAAGAAGAAATTTGAGGGCCTGTAATGAAACTTTTGAAGTGTCATCTATTGCGTCTTACTTAAAATGTACTGGAGAAGTTACTGAAGGAATGGAATCGAATCGTTATTTCAAGCAATTGTTTTATAACACATAATGTGTCTTTAAAATTGAAATGGCTGTGTTATCTTATAAAAAGTAATTGTTTGTAAATTTTTCTATCATTAATCGTATCATACTGGAAATCACTCCCAAATTGAATCACAGAAAACATTTCCAGTCCAAGAAATGAGATTTGTTTAATGTTGATCAATGTTTATTGGATGAATTTAAAACTGATCAAGCAAGGAAAGAACTTGATGATATAATAGATATTAATCATGATAGAGAAAGTACATTTCAGAAAGTACGTTGAACATAAAAAATTTGAGTTGGAAGGAAAATTTTCAAAAGCTACCTGAAAAACTCCATCAATAAAGAAATGAAGAGTCAAAAATGTACAACCAGACACATTGCACCCTGTCCAAAAGACATAATTAAGATAAAGTTCAACATGTTAATTATCAATCATCAAAAGACAAGTAAACTATAATAACTTGAACAAAATATGAGAATTTTAAACCTGTAATGTTAGTGAAAAAAGTGTCTGTGGTTTGTGTCCTTTATTAAAGTAACACACATTTGAACACATTTTAGTTTAGTTTGATTGAACTTTTTCTCAAATTATCAAAGAAAAATTGAGAAGTCCTTAAAAGTAGATATGTGTACTTTCTGTTAGTTAAATTACTCACTGGATTTACGATTTTTTCCTCGTACAATAAAATTAATTAGAAAAAAGGATTGGGATGACACCGTCACCCCACGTGACCATTAACTTTAGTATCGGGTGCGCGCCTTCTCTCGCGTTAACCCTTTAAACAGATAAAATAAATGTTCCTAATATTTTTTATTACTCTATCCCCTTTACTTCACCGTTATAAAATTCTTGTTTAAAAAAGTTACAAATGTGTATGTGTGTTGTTACATTTATGTGTGTATGTTGTTGCTGCATTGTGTGTGTGTACGTTTTTGTGTGAATGCGTGTGCGTTGTTATTGTATGTGTATGAGTGTGCGTTGTTAATGCATCTGAATGAGTGTGCGTTGTTGTTATGTTTATGAGAGATTTTGTTGTTGCATGTGTGTTCTTGCGTATGTGTACACGTTGTTGTTGTGTGTGTTGTTGTGTATGAGTGTACGTTGTTGTTGTGTTGTGTGTGTGCAAAACCACTTTCATTCTACTTATTTTTATTGTATAATGTTAAATGGAAACATCATGTGGTATAGCTGGAAAATTCCTTAATAAACAAATGTCTTTTTTTCCAAGTGTTAAGAGTTTGATTATCAGAAAATCACGTCTACCTAATGTTCCAATTTTCTTTGCTTATTTTCAATAAAAGCAATATTTTTGAGACAGATTTATTTATGTGAAGAGGTTTTCAAAAAACATTTTAACTATTTCTACAAGATTTATACTTTTCCTATACTTAATAGTAATAGCAAATTTATTTCACACTATTTTCTCACTCATCGCTCTTTGAGAAATAATTAAAACAACTTTCAAAGTTTTTTAGACAAAAGTAGGCAAGCAAAATTCTAAAAACTTTTATTTTAGAAAGTAGTGGATGGAACAAGAGTATTTTTATTTTAGTAAAAGTAGCTGTGAGACGTATTAAGAAAATTTTGTTACGTAATTTAATATTTTTTTAAGTAAACAGTAAAAGAAAACTTCGGAACTTTCTAAATTATGATAATATACAGTTGGCAGAATTTGCAAAAATGACGTAAATAAAAAGTTACTTTGCACTAACAAATTTCTTTAAAGTGAAGTTAATCGAATATTTGAGGGATAAAAAACTGAGAGAAATCTTAATCATTAGGTGAAGTTTACAGCTATGCATAATTATAACGATTCGAACAACTTCTTTTCGCATCTTTAAAACTTATCGCAGCATAAACTTTTCCAAAGAACGGAAGAAAAAAAATGACTATAAAAACATTAACTTCTTCAAGTTGAAAGGTTGAAAAATAACACTAAACTACATCATTAAACCTTCGCTTTTATCATCCATTTAACTTGTTCTTTGTCAGCCCACAAAAAATATCATAATTATGATAATTTACCACCGAAAACGCATCCTAATGTTTTCATATATTACACCAAACAACTTTAAACTCCCCATTAGTGTTTTATTTTCCCCTTGTACCGAATATCCTAGATATAATTAAAATCAATTTAGTTGCTTTCGAACTCTACAGTGCTGTGAAAAAGTTTTTCTAAAGAACAAACATAGGTACTTTAATAGTCTTTTTAAGACCAAACTTACATATAAAAAATTTTTTAACAACAAATCGGTGGCTGAATCTGAGTATATTCATGAATAGTATCATTAAATAAAAGTTATCACAGCGAAGACGCAAGAAACATTGCTGAAGCCATAATTAATGACGAAGCTCTCTCGCGTTGTCCCGCCCTCAGCATTTGATTCTAAACGAATCATCATTATAGCAAAGTATGTGGAGGCTTCTCTTAATAGTAATTGAGCTTTCAACGTGGGATTTTTTGTATTTTTTTTCTAGTAGAAACACCTTTCTTAGAAACCAGAATGTGATTAAGAATTGTTAATACATGCATATATTTTTATCAAGGTATTGTGCCCTGTTAATCACATTATTCTTTTCCCATCTACACTTCGGCAAATTTTATTGCTTTTACACAAGGCAGTACGCTAAAAAAATTCTAACATATTAAGGGGACTAATAACAAATCAAATCTATGAACTAAATAAAACTGAAAACTATACTTTTTCATGAAAATTTGATTTGTTTTAATATTTATTTTGTGCACTAAATAACTTAATAATTGTATTAAAACTAATTATCATATATTTCCAAATGAATAATAAGACATATAATTTACAATCACAATTTTTTACCAATTTGAAAAAGGTTTCATAACAGCAAAGATCAAATGGACATTGCAATTCACTGAGAAAAATAATTTTTACAATCTAAATTTATTGTTATTCTCTGTAAAATGCCAGGTATGATTAGGAAAAAAGTTTACAAGCCTCAGCATTTAAAACTATACATTGTGGAAAATTTTTGCTTCCCCAGAGAAGAGACAATTGGCGCTACTTGTCATACAGCTAGTTTGCCGGTAAGCAGTGAAAATTCGCAGACGGTTCAGGACGATTGAAATGGCAAGACGCTAAGGAAGCTGGTCTCGTTTGGAAGTACGAGCCATGATTTGATTCTTATGGTCAAAGAATGTGTCCGCATCTAACATTCACAGTCAAATCGTGGAAGTTTATGGTGAAGAAGAAAGGATCAGACAGCACGTAGCAAGATGGTGTCATTCTTTACAATCAGACAGACAGCGTGTCGAAAACCACAATATGGTAGGGAGCGGCCAGCCGAGTTCTTCAACGACAGAAATAGACAAAGTACGAATTGAAAAAATGATTCAGAATGATTGACGGGCAACTCTGCGTGAAATCTCATCAGAACTGCGAGTGAGATATGGTAGCGTGCACCATATCGTTTCTGATGTGCTGAGATATTCCAAGACAGTGTCGTGAAAACATCCGCCAAGACCTAGCTCAATGGACAAGGACCTTATTTCTACCAAGACGGGTTAAACAGGTGGGTTCTGCGTTCTGATAAATGCCTAAATAGATTTGGTGATTATGTCGGAAAGTAATAGAGACGTATGCCTCTTAATTCCATTTTGTATTTTTTGTATATTGTTAATAAACATTTCTTTATTCGACTTGTAACCTTTTTTCGATTACCCCTCGTTTTTTTGAAGAGCATTTTATTTAAATATATTTATCGATACTGGTTTTATAAACTCATGGTGTTTATGTATCAACCAATTTTTCAATCTGTTATAGCTATTCATTTAAATTTTACTAATCATTATAGTAGCTTAATGTGTAAATGAAATCTAAAATTTTCAAACTTTAATTACATAAAGTTATGACGATAATGTGAAAACTCGCACTTTTTTAGTTTTTGAGAGTATATTGAATATAAATATTGACGAGAAAAATTGATTTTTATTGATTTCGGAAACTAAAGTAACATTGGCTTATTATAGTATTCTTAAATTTGATTTTATGCAAGTATGAATTTCCCCTTTAAAATTCTTTAACATTACAAGAATAAGAATTATGGAAGTTGATAGCACATAAAATTAACACTAGAAAAAATGCAGTTTCGGTATACCTAAGACCGCGGGTGGGGTCAAATTGACCCTAACTAATAAAAAACCCGTGCTATTATTCATAAAGTACGCATTAATTATTTGGCAATGACATTTATTTCTTTTTAACATTAAATTGTTATAATAAATGATAAAAAATAATAAGATATTGCAATATGGAATATTGTATGCAGTTAATGAAATATACAGGCAACTCTAGAATAAAAGTATTTAGTTTCTTACCAGTCGAGATTTCCTACACAGTTCATGCCCATCTAGGGTAACTTCTTTTTATATATTTTATACACTTTCCACTTATCGGCATTTTACAGTCAGAACAAGTATCTATATGTTTCTACACTGGAAATCTTTGCAATGGACCCTTTTTCGCATCTGCGCAGATTCTTCAGTAGCATCTGCTTTTGTCTGAGTATCGGACTTGTAATTTCTTTTGTAAATATACGCACTACGCAATATTGCAATGAGTTGTTGAAGATATTCTCTCCTCGTAAGTTTTTTTCCAGTAACTTCATTGTATAAAATCCATGAATTATTCCCTGCAAGATCAAGAATATTATTAAACACATGAACTGACCACCTCCTTGATCCTGCCTCTTCACAGAATATTTCCGAGCCAGTTGGTTGGCCATGTCGACACCAAATTTTGTTGAGTTATAAAATGATATTGTTTCTAGAAGCTTTATTGGGTGACTATTGCCAATATCAACTGTGTGATGAAGGGAGCTCAATAATATGACATTTTTTTTCTGATTTTTCCCTGATAAACTGCCAACGTTATATCATCATGCTCCAGTAGCAATGTATCGTACAAAGGCATCTTTACTTTTTTCACAAATTCAGGTACTTCTTTCCAATTTCCTTTCATCATACCAGTTAAACTAGTATTCTTCGTTTTTAACATTTGGGACAGAATTAGTGTAACGAAAAAAATTATCTGTAGTGATATTTCTCACTTTGTTTTCGAAAGGTTCAACCAAACGCAAAACGACGTATTCGGAGAGAAATAGGTTAACAGGACGTTTCTCATCTTTACCAAAACATGGAAAATCATTGAGCACATATGTATTATTAATATCAGTGGCAAGCCAAAACTTGATACCAAATTTATCTGGTTTACTTGGCATATATTGCGTAAAATGACATCTAGCTTTTGACGGAAACAGTTGTTCATCAGTAATTATATATGGTCCTGGTTTATAGAACAAATTATCGAATTTTCAATACATTTCTTCCAAACTTCAGATCTGTTTGAAGGCGTTCAGATCATGTAGTTCTTTTTTTCTCGAATCGCAGAAATTTCATAAGTTCTCTGAATCTGTCTCTCACCGTAGTATCGCAGAAAAAAGGTGGACCCCAAACAACAGACCACAGACTATCAAGCTCTAGATTATTTGCACCGTATATACTTTGAGCATAAAAGACTGACCATCTAAAAATCCATCTGAACATCTAGTCCATAGAAAAAGCATCTAGTCCATCTAAAGTTTTTGGACATTCATTTTTCTTCAGTTGCCGGTGAGTTTCTTCCTATGTACAATTTTTGATATGACAAAACATAGGCTCATCCATAAGTAACCTTCCTGAACTAATGTTCAATATTTCGCTTTGCATAACTGGCTGGGCCATTTTTTTCTTTGAAAATATTATGTTCAACAATTCTTCCACGCGTACAACTTCCAGAGGTGATTCTTTTTCAACCCGTTCCTCATTTATAACAAAAGTTCCAGAGTTCATTTCATCTGGATTTGAATCTGATAACTTTTTACGTTTATTTACAAATTGGTTTTTCTTTCCAGAAGTGTTTTTTTTCTGCTAGTACATTGTAAAGGAAAATTAGATACGGTATCTTAGAGGACTGAAAAAGCTTTTTCCACTCCAGGAATCGTTGAATTGCAAATTTAGTACTTGTGTTTATAATGGGAACAAAACGACCCATTCCGTGGTTTCAGGTATAAGTATTAAAAACAAAAATGATAAGTATTTTACGTATCATATATTCACAAGCTATTATTGGTATAAAAATAGGAAAAGTCAAGAAATATTTTTTTCCAATTCCGTTAGTAACATTTTGAGAAACCGAAAGCAAATTTGGCTTTTGGGTCAAAATGACCCCATCCGCGGTTCTAGTGTTAAATAACAAATTGTTGTATTTTTCCTTAGCATTAATTTTTTAAGACAAATTAATAATATACGGAAATTGAGCAAATTATTGTATTTTATGATTTTTACATAGGAATTAAATAATGATTAAAATTTTGTCTTCATCATTTATAGAAATATATATAAGTTTAAATATTTTTTTTTAATTCTTTCATTTATAATTTAAACTTTAAATACACGCTCTGTGTAATTTTTAAAAATACCTGAATTGGGTTTTTTTTGTAGTTTTTCTAGTCATTACATGAAGAAAACGTATCGAAAAGTTAAGAAATTATATTTCGATACTATCCCCAAATCTTTCTCTCTCTCTCTGTCTTTTTGCAAATAAGTTAATCTTGAAGACATTGTCAATGAAACCTTCAATTACTCTGATATTTAATGATAATGTTACCACCTCTTTTTTCTTCAATGTTTTTTATTGCACCTCGTGTTTCGGCTTTAAGGACGTTTATTTCTATTTATTTTACTATATAGATATATTTGTGTTTACAACTAATAAAAGAAGCTTTTTTACTGCATATGTTCTAAGAATAATGCTTGCGTGATACTCAAAATGGGTAATGGGTGTGGCAGAAAACATGTAAAGTTATATGTGGAGTATATAACGTCCCACATACAATCATCACTATTAAATTTCTTTTCAGTAGCTTCTAACCAAAAGCTGCAAAACATTCTTAAAGCATTTTCTACTAAAAAAAAGGTTACTCTTTTATGATACATTGTTTTTCTGAAAAATTTTATTTTGTTTGAACGAATGGATAGAAAATAGTTTCTTTCATAATTTTTCACTTTAAAAATGAAATTAATGGTTTAAGAAAGTATAACATCGAATTCAAAGTATGTAAATGAGATATAAAATCTTGGAAGTAAGACATATTTCTTCTTCTTTTTTAATATCTGCAGAAAAAATTTACACACAAAATTAGATCAAGGAGCCTTGCTGTAGTTGAGTTCTTCGTTTTTTAATTTAATTTGAAATGAAGTGCCTTATTTCTTTAAAGTTCTCTCATATATCGTTCAAAAATTACATGCAATTAATTTTAATATAATACAGCATACTAATTTACTAATTGCATGGTGGTGCTAAAATTTATAAACAGACAAAATAATTTAAACAGTGGTATAAATAAAAAAAATAAGTGCATGCTACTGAAACTAGGATCTCAATCTATTTATTCATATTCGTTAAAATAGAAAGCTAATATAATAAGGTCAATAGTTTAAAAGAGAGGAAAACGAAATCAATATTTCATGAATCACTTTTAACGACATTTATTTCACAATATATACATTGAGTGGCAAATGACCTTTCGTACACTACATTTTTTTATTTTATTGGTAACAGTTATAAATCCCCATGCACCTCAAAATATCGGATTTTACTGAAATATGAAACACACAATACAAAGGAAAGAAAAAAAAAAAAATAATACTGAAATATGAAACACGCATTACAAAAAAAGGGAAAAAAAATAATAAAATCATGAAGGATTACAAATATTTACAGGAATTTTCCAGATCTTTTCAAAAGCACTTCTGTTGGAAATAAATTGGTGAAAATTTAGAGGCCAACTTAAATTAATGTCCTTGAGTGTCAGTTCTTTCTTTCTCTGATAAACTTGTAACACAGAAGAATCACATGTTTTACATTTTCCTCTTCATCAATATTACAATCGAGGGGAAAAGATGACATAATCAAATTAAATTTGTTCAAATAGCTTTTAAGGTTACCATGACCAGTGAGAAATTGGGTTATTTTATGAATTGTAGGAAAATGATGGCATGACAGTTTCTTATTAAAGATTGGAAAATATTTATTTGTTAAGCTGCCTTTATTTGAAGGGAGACACACACACATTCTTGGCTCCAACACTTCATCATTTTTTCTCTTATAATCTTCTTGCAAAAGGATTTAGGAATATTAACACCAATGAGAATCATACACGTTGCTTTGTCACTAAATTTAATAATATTTACAGTGTTACTCTGTGACTGATGAGGGAGAAATATGGGGATATAATACAATTATAATTAGAGATGTGGAAGAAGCAGAGAATTTTCCCTACTAGCAATATTTTGAAAAATAGCAATGTCAAAATCAGAAATTGTATAAACTGACTCGTAACTCATGGTACTTCAATGCAATATTAGACCATATTTTGCCTTTATCACTGCAGGGATTCTTCTGGCATGAACTCTATGTTTTTGGTAGTTGGTATAAAGGGATTTGTGACGTTATCTGATGAATGGCACTCTTCAATGCTTTCAGATTGGATGGTATTAGATCCAACTGCCAGATGCCCCACTGGATTTATACCCCAGATTCTCAATTAGATTTAGCAGGCCAACTAAGCAATGTAAAGTATCTGTCATGCTCTTTCGTTCATCTGGGGACAATGCCAACTGTATAACTGGGAGTAGTATCCTAATGAATGTATCCATATCTGGCAGAATACGTTATTAGTACAAAAGGAGGATCTGCGATAGCTCTTAAATATAATTAAGTACTCAAACATTATTCAACATTAATCAGAGGACCCATGAAATGCAAAACATCCATACCCCCCAAACCATATTATTGCCTCCACCAGATGAGAGAGTTGTAGTAATGCAGATGGAGTCGAGCTTAGGTTCTATTTTCACCATATTCGCATCGTGCCGTCTACATGGTGTAATTAAAAACCAGATTTATTGGATCGTATGGACAGTTATATACAGTTCAATCCTTATACTCCTTTGCGAACTGGAGACGTCTGTTTTTGTTCAAGGTCAACAATAAGGATGTTTGTATAACTCATTGGCTATCACAGCCTATATGGCGTAATGTACGGTGAACAGTTCGTTCAGAGACGTTTGTAGTTGTCCCTGGGTTAAGATTCCCTGCAATTTTTGAAGTAGAGTTGCTCTTTTGTTGGATTGGATAACTTTCGAAATTCTCCTTACCGTGCAAACTTTCAGTAGGCTGTGATGACTACAAGCCTGATCTTGGCTCAAACCTGATCTCCAGTTTTCTGCTTGGGACGTAATTAATTCGCTGTAAACATTACTAATTGTTGCTGTCGAACACTTCACAAGCCCAGGTATTTTATTGATGCTGGTTCTAGGGGCTACAATAATAACCTATTCAAACACGGATAAATAACGTTTTTTACCATTTCTTCTCGAGCAATCCAGGGCAATGGAAGCTTCAATATTCATTTATTCACAATTAATAGCTATTTCTCCCTCTACTGGCAGCAATGTGAAGTTATAGCTATCCTCCATATAAGATTCAATAGGACATAATAATTTGGCTGTTCAGTGTATATATTAAAAATGCAAAATTATTTTTAAAAGCCTACATGAATGCTATACACTTAAATTACTTCATTTCTTTTTAGTGTTGTCGCTTATAGTATATTATTGCCCTTTAATTTAAAACAGAAAACTTTAAAGAGTAATACTTCTAAAATTTTCCATTATCGTCAGAGAAGAAAATCTTCTATGTACAAAAATAATACATTAAAGGATAATATGTGTGTGCATGCAAATTATATGCTTGAAAGTATTTTGTCATTTACGTAATAGAACGATTCAGAGGTTATTGGAAATGCTATGATCAAAGTAACATGAATGTGCATTCGAACTTCTGGCTTTTTGTATGATCAATGAGCTCAAACGTGCTTCTGTTGTTCTCAAAGTACTAAGAAATTAAATTGACTTGCTTTTAAATGGAAGAAACATTGGAATTTAGAATTAGGATACCACAAACATAAGTACCTAGATCAGCGATACTCTACCTGCACCCGCGGGTCGCATGTGACCCACCGAGCTTTTTTAAGAGGACTTGGAACACTAAAAATGACGATTTTATCGTTTTTTTTTCATTTTTATTTAGTTATATTCTTTGAACGATTACCTTTCGATTGATAAATCACTTTTGTATGCCTCAAAATTAGAAATTGCAAAAAATTTCATTTGAAAAATGTAAACAAAAAAATTTAGAAATTCGACCACGCCCCCCTTTTTAGAGGTGTCAGTGATCTTAAGCTAATTTTTAACAATTATTTTCAAAAATAAATTTTATTTTATTCTAACCATAACTGAAAAGCTTTACCGTACTTTTTAGGGACTACAACTTTAACTAGAAGCTATTTGTTATTGTTGATGGCGCATCTTTTTCGTTTGTTTTACAGTTATCGTGCTAGTTTTGCTTGCATTTTATTTTAAAAAAAAAACAGTCTTTTTCAAGACTTTTACTGCTTGCTGTCTCTTCAAGACTGTTGCTGAAACTGCTGAGAAATGTATTATCTTTCTTTTATCTCTTGAAGGTTTGTCTTAAAAATGCCACGAGTAAAACCTCGAAATCATTCTGCTCAAATGAACAGCAAACGTTGGTCTAGTGCGTCTGTAAATACATGAGCCACAGAAAAAAAATATTAGATCCTATCCTCAGAATTAAGCAGGACTGAAAGGACTGGACATTCTGAAGTGGGAAATTTTATTATTGTGAGCTTTGAGCAAATCAGCAAAATGTTTATTAAACTAAAATGCCCAGACAGTGACAAACAAACTTTAAAGCTTGTACTTGGAAACAAGGTAGTATTTTTCTATGTGTTAAATTTAATCTGAAGTTCTTGCGCTGAAACAGTTTGTGCTGTAGAAACGTCTAATGAATGGCAAGGTAGTAAGTACTGTTTCGAATATTAATTTATTCCCTTATTTAACAACATTGTATAAAAAGTTTGGTGGAAAATTCTTTGTCAAGAAATTAAATATATATATTTTGCTTTTTGTTGTCGGTGTCGTACGGGTACGAATTGATAATTTTTTTCTGTTTGGAACAGTTACGGTAACGGACAACAGGGGAATGAACAGTGGGTGGAATTAATTTTTAACTATCATATCATATCTTTCAAGTGAAAAATTTTCGAAGAAAATATAGCGTTACAAGACGATTGGAAAGTTAACTATTTTGTAGTGAAAAACAAACATGTGTATCAGTAATTGTTTGACTAGTCACGAAAGTACGTTATTCAAAAAATACCAATAAACAGGAATCATTCAAGGACACTTTTGTCGAAGATATTTTTCAAGAGGTGATAAATATGCTTTTCATAAATAATCCTTGCGACAGCAAAAAAGTGGTTTTGTAAGTGGCAATGTCCCAGCGGTAACAAAGGTATTCTTTGAACTTTGTTATATAATTCGTAATCATATGAAACCGTTTACTGATGCAGAAATTGTGAAGGAGTGTTTCTTAAATGCTTCTAATTTAGTGTAAGTGACAAAAATAAACAACATAAAATTAATAGTTAAAAAAGCAAAACGGGAGTTCTATAATATTATGATCCATTTTCCACATTTTAAATTTCCAATGTTATATTCATCTTAAAGCATTTCTCCCCCTCCCCTCCCCATTTATCCTCGTGTTGCGGCCCGCGTGAAATGGCTGACATATGGAAAAAGAAGAAAAAGATTGAGTTTCCATAGGCTAGAGTCTTTAATATTGCAGCCTTTATGATTTTCAAATTGTGAAAATAGTTATAGTGAAAAACTAATATTGAAATTGGTGAATTAATATATGAAAGACGGATTTAAAATTTTAAAAATGACCAGGGAAAATTACAAGATACTACTACTTACATCTTGCATTCCTTAACACTTACACTTTACTTACAGGAAGTTAATGCGTGCATGTTTTTTTTAATGAAATAAGATCACTTACTTAATCAATAAATTATTCGCAATCCACAACGGTGTCGGAAGACAGAATAAACATTTGTTGACATAATAAAAACCTTTATCTTGTTAATGCAAACAATAACCGAAAACAAGTTTTCTATACAATAAAGACGTTTCTATACAATACAATGTTTTCTATACAATACAATGTTTTTCTATACAATAAAGACGCCAGCTTCTTAAGCGAACACTGTGTCTTGAAGACAGGGTAAACTTCAGTCCAGGGTATGCTTCAGTTTTCTTAGCGGGGACGGTATCTGAAGACAAAGTATTGCTATATGGATATAATATAAACGTCAGTATCCTAAACGAAGATAAGCTCTCTCTCTCTGAAGAAAAGTGAATTATATTCATACATTAAAAACGTCAGATTCTTCAGCGATAAACGGTTAATAAAGACAAGAAAAAGTTTCAATGACATAATCGGTATTCAATCAAGCACTACTAGTGAGTTCAAATTTATTTTTAGTTATTACTAAACAGTTTATGGTGCTTCAGTAATGGTACCTTCTACAATTTCATTAGTATATTTCTAAGAAAAAAAGGTTGAGTTATCGAATACAGTAAAGCCGTATTCACACACACACACACACCAAGGCAGTCAGCGTCGAGCGTTAAGCGTCTAGCCAATCAGAGACTTCATCTCGCCCGAGATGAAGTCTCTAATTGGCTAGACGCTCGACGCTGACAGCCTTGGTGTGAATGCAGCTTTAGATGTCGCTATTCCTCATCTAAGTTAAATGGAACCGAACAATTTAAATCAGTATACACACACGCACAATCAAGGGTCATTTCTTATCTCCAAGCTCTTAAGAGTCATATGACATGTTCAAAACAGAAAAATACAAAAGATAGACTTCTTGTTTTTAGGATATGTTTTTTTAAAAATATTTTTAATACATCCAATTTTTTGTATGCCTGATAATGATACTTAAGTTATTCTTTAAAGCTACAATAATAATTTTTTTGTTTGTTCCAAAAGTGTTTCTTTTCTTTTTAGTTGAATATGAACATGAATTTTAGTACCTAGTATATATATATATATATATATATATATATATATATACATGTTTTATTTAAATATCATTTTTAAATGTATGTACTATTTAAGGTATCTGAACCATGAAATTTTCTAATGCGTACAAAAGAATATTATTTTAATCTTTAGAGTCATTTAGATTAGAATGCACGTATGAAATGGTTTTAAGAATATTATTGCAACTAAAAATTATTTAAACCAATATTTTCTCAAAAACTAAGCATAGAATTATTTATTTTCCAAATATTTTTCGTTTACAGAAAATGTTTCTTTAATAATATTTTGCCTATATTTAGCTTAGACCTCTATACAGAACTTAAACTAAAAGTTTTGAAATATGTAATTTAGAAGTGGATTTATCCATATTTTAATATACCAGAATGGAGAAATTAGGCACTATTTGTAGAATAAATATTTTGATTAGCTATGTATACCTTTTTTTTACTAGTCTTGGTACTGCCCAGCAGGGCTAGACAATCCCCATGAATCCAAAAATCTGAAAAAATCTAAAAACAGCAGTGGGTCGCAAAGAACCTCATCCTTTTTAAAACCCAAACAAAGTAATATATGATTAGGTGAGGGCTCTCCGGAAGAACACCATTGGCATTCCGGAAAAGTCTTTTGTCCATTAGAGAACCTGAGAGCTCTTGTGTGTCCGCTCAAAAATCTAGAATAAGTAGATTGGAGAGGTCTACTACTGAGTCTAAAGGACTCGCCCGGACATTTAGCAAAGTACCATGCATGAGTGGGTGGAGTTTTAATTTGTCGGTTGAGCTCCAATTTAGAAATTGTGGAAATCTCAGAAAATATGAGATTCCCTCTTGGACTCACACCCTCCACAGTAGCAGTCCTAGCCAAAAAGTCAGTTCTTTCGCCCCCCTCCATGCCAACATGCGAAGGGATCCACTGAAAATGTATACTATGTCCTGAAAAAAGATCGTGAAGAAGACTCAGTATGTCCAGGCTAATCTGATCACCAATGTCGCCCCAATTAGCGAGATGCTGAATCGAGGCTCGACTGTCAGTCAAAGTCCATATTTCCTGGAAACGATCCTCCAACTGAGCAGCACACTGCAGGCCCCTCCTGATGGCTATAAATTCTGATCTAAAAACTGAACAGTAATTCGGGTTTTTAATTTTAAATTCTAAGGCTCCAGAGGGAGTAGGAATGTACACTCCACTTCCCGAAATGCCTTTCTCACCCCTGCTTCCGTCTGTATAGATTTTCAAGGAAGATTGTGGGATTCCATTGATAGTCTCCAGAGCCAGTTGGTTAACTAGGGCCGGTATCTCAGAGCTCTTAGTCACACTAGTCAAAAGCTGATCATGAAAATAAATTCCATCGAATTCCAAACCAGCTCCTGTGAAACTCAGAGAGTGAGGTTCCACATCAGAGGAAGGTAAGTTCAATGTCCTTGCGTAGAAAAAGGGGCTATGTTTCATCAATCGTCTATTGTTAATCCATGCATGTAAGTAAGCAAAAGTCCTGTGTTGTTCATTGTAGATGTATAGCTTGTTAAAATACCTTGTATGGCTATATAGTCTTCTTTTTGAGAGGGAAGGCAAGTTGCTCTCGAAGAGCACAATGTCGATTTGACAACTGTATCAAAGTCCAGTAATTATTCTGGCAGCACAAAGCTGCACTCTTTCAAGTTTATTTAGATTGGTGTCCGAAGCTCAGGAGTAGATTGGGATGCCAAACTCCAACACTGGTCTGATGAGGGAGATAAATGTAGTACGGAGAGTGCTGGCCTCCCGAATTCTCTGGCAAAAATACAAGATCTGATCAACCGCCCCATGGCCTTTTCTGTAACCATACTGCTCACTTGGAAGCAAGCCGTTGATGTTTAAGTGAACATTTAGACTGGCAAAACAAGCCTCTCCATGAGTTTACAAACAAAAGAGGTCAACGCAATGAGTCTATAGCTCGCAGAGGTACTAGTGTCCTTTCCTGGTTTTAGAATATGAATAATAATTGCTCTCTTCCAATCGCGTGGAAGTCGACCAATTTTCCAAGAAAAGTTGAATATATCCAGAAGTTTCTGCATGCCATGAGATCCCAGATGGCCAATCATGAATCCATGAATGCCATCAGGGCCTGGAGATTTACGAAGATCCATAGCACGGAGAGCAAAGTTAAGTTCCCTCAAGGTAAACTTGTTAATAAAAATGTGGTTACCAGAGCTAGAAGTACGACAATTATGGATCATTCTTTTAGACCTGTTTTTTAAAATAACATCATTTTGGTTAAACTTCAAATTGCCCACACCTTTATAGAACTCTCTCAATACATTAGCTGCAGTTTTATCATCTGGAGCGGCCTTGCCATCCGAAGTCAGAACAGTGTTGCATGGCATGTTTTGTGGCTGATTATAACTGAGTGATTGAGCAAGTTTCCATAATTTTGTGTTTGGAGTTTTGACATCAATGTTACTGCACAGACCAGTCCAGGCTTCCCTCTTAAGTTTAATGTATAACTGTTTAATGCTAGCATGTTAGTTAAGCTCAACTTTATCCTCCCGATCCTCAGTCAGGGTGAGTTTTCTGTGTAAGGCATTCCTCTTAAGAATAAAAGTTCTCAGCCCAGGATCCCTGTGTTGGAAATAAGACTTCAAATGTTTAAGAAAATGTGAGAAAATTTAAGAATGTATCTCTAGGGATGGATTGCCTTGAGGCATGAATAATAACTTGTTTAAAACTGTGCCACTCCTGTTCCAGATTGTCCATAGTGGTCCTTTTATCAAAGGAACATTCTGTAATTCGTTGAAAACAATCCCAATTTGCCTTCTTAAAGTTCCAGAATTTCTTATGGGAAGTCACGGTTTTTCTATTAATCTGAACATTAATGAGGATAGGAAAGTGGTCACTGCCAATGCTGCTAAGGATGTCCCAATCACAATGTGGATGGAGTTCAGGGCTAACAAGTGTGATGTCCAAGGTCTCAGAAGTACCGTAGCTGAAAGACGCGTGAGTTGGCAAACCAGAGTTCAGAAAAATAAGAGCTCGATCATCAGCAGCGTTTAACAGATAATTCCCCCGATCATTGTTTGTGGAACAGCCCCAGCTCTGATGTTTGGCATTCAAATCACCTAGAAATATGATGTTTTTGTCAGAGCAGTCAAAAATTCCTGCTGGAAGATGGCCTTGGTTAGGGGGATGATAAAGATTAAAAATGTCAATCACTCTCCTTTTCCAAGTAATGGAGATACCCTGCATCTCTAAGTCAGAGTCTCCAGAGGGTAAGGTGATTTTCGTATAGTTAACGTCTTAACAAGAAAAGCTAATCCTCCTCCACTTCCGTAGGGTCTGTCCGTAAAATTTTTTTTAACCTAAATTTTTTTTAGTTTAATATTAGTGTGTTCACTTAATTTAGTTTCCTGAAAGGAAACTATCTGAACACCATTTCTGTCTGCAATCTCAATCAATTGCTCCAATTTAGTTCTCGTTGCCGGGGTAGAAAGTCCTTTTATGTTACACTGAAGAATCTTCAGAGATCCAGTTGGAGACCGTAATTCACTTGTCAACCGAGGCCCTCTGCCTAAACCTCGGTTGCGCCCCTTGATAACCTGCGCGACGGGCAATGCAGTACCCACAACAGGTAAAGACGGATTCATAGTAAAGAGAAATGAGCAGCTTCTAATGACCCGAAGGTCTTGGGCCTCGAAGGAAGAATGACAGCCCGAAGAGGTGGTATCCTTTTTAGTCTGGCTCCTACCCTACGAGGACCTGTCCGGCTGGTGGGTGACCCTACTGGAACTACCGCCGGCATAGCACCCAGCGTGGTCAGAGCGCGCAAGCTCCCCCAGCGCTACAAGCTTGGGATACCATCGGGGGAGTATTTATACCTGTATACTATATATAAGTATGGAAAGTTTCGAATCATATAGTGCAGTAGAGTTCTTCAAAGTGCTAATTTGATATCGGTACATTTATCACCAGATATTTTTATGTTTTTGCCAAGTTGGGCAATGAAATAAACCTTGATTTTTGCCGTTTGGTACTGTTTTTGCTATAATGCAGGGTTTCTTAAAACTTTTTAGGGGGCAACCCCATTTTCTGTATAAACATTATGTGTGACCTCATATGAATTGCTCAAAATTCATACACGCTTGGGTACTTCCATATGTGTTTTATTTGTAGTATATTATCGTTTTGCAGTAATAAAAATACGCAATAAGTTATAGCAGTGTTTCTCAAACTTTCTATATTCGCGACCCAATTTTCAATCATAATTTTCAACACGCCCCCTCCCCCTTACATACAATAATAATGTGTTGAATTCAATAATAATAAACTTTGATGTAAATCTATACAATACGACTTTAATTATGAACCGTACAAATTATCAAGATAAGGATTAAATTTGTATATAATTTTATGACGTGCTCATAGAGTCACTGGTAATTATTAAACTTGTTCTTCACTTAGTACTGTTCAATTAAATATGAAATACATGGTAATCAGTGTTAATGTGTATTTTATTTTTTATTATGACAGAATGTATTATTTGTTTTGCTTCCTTTCAGTAATTTAATATTTTTTAAAATAAGGTTTGTTTTTCACTTCTCGGTATACTAGCCCCCCCCTTGTAGGGTCATCACGCCACTCTAGGGGGGGGGCACGCCCCACAGTTTGAGAAACACTGAGTTATAACGATGTAGAAATTTTAATTTACAAAATAATGATAAACATTCTATATTGTAATTACGCGGTAAAGTATACATTAACTATAATTTGTTTATTAAAAGTGTAGTAATTTTGAATTCACTCCTGAGATCATCACCTTTTATTAGCAACGATATATGTAAGATTGGAGACGGAGTGAGCATTATGTCAATCGCGATCGACCAGTGGACCGCGCAAAAACATTTTGGTGCGACCACTTGAAGATTTTAGCAGTTAGTAAATTTTTACGGAAATATTCAAGCTTTGTTGAAGTATGCAGACTATATATATATATATATATATATATATATATATATATTTATATAAGTCATCTACTGACTATAACAACAAAAACTAAGTTTAGATAAAAATGTTTTATTTTTAATGTATTTTGAATTGTTTCATAACAAGCGCATTATTTGCTATTATTATTATGTTTGTATCTTGAGTTTTGCTTTAAACGAGGTTTTAAAAGTGTTAGTTTTTTTATTTTAGTTTGTACGCAAGTACATATTCCGCATTTATTATATTAAGTTATAAAATAAATATTGTAGACCTTTTCCTACCTCACCACACCTATAACACTGGGCATTGGTGCACACAAGAATTTTTCAAGAGAGAGGGGGGAGGGTTGTCGAGGGTCGAAAGTCTACCATTTTCGTGTCATACCTCAATATGCAGCCAAACACATTTTTTGATTTTGTAGACTGTCGGGAACAAAAAAATAAAATTACTGAATGAATAATTAGCATTATTAACAAAAAAAAAATTAAAATAACAAATAAGTTTTACTTACTATGTACTTGGGATTAAAATCAAGGGAGGGTTTAAACACGTGCCTCCCCCTTCCTTTTGTGCGTCACTGACACTGCGTGGACCGCAACAACTTGAAAAAAATAAAAGTAGCCCGTACCCAGGAAAAGTCTGCCCACCCCTGGATTAGAGTATTAATAGAAAAGTTAATAATAGTTGACACCGCTGGACGAAGTACTTCCTCGATAATCTTAAGATTTGATGCAAAAAAGGCTAACTAAATATTTAAATTATCTATTGACTTTCTCCATTAAGAATCTAAATAAATAATTAAATTAATATTAGTATTAAATGTGAACAAGTTATTTTATGTAAATAATATACCAAAAATCCTAAAATGTTTGGTGACCCCAAATGTGTGTGTGTGCAAGTCACACCTTCCCGTTTAAGAAGAAACGCTTGTATAATGTATGTATATAATCATTATTTTTTATTGTTTTATTTTGATTTTGATAATAATGTCAAGCAATTCGAGTTTTACAAAAATAATTAACCATTTCGATATTACACGCTATTCTTGCTGTATTCAAGTTCTAATTTTGTGATTTCCTTCCGTAGGATAATGAGTATCTGAGAAATTACAATTACTTATATATCTGAGTACTTATATATCTGAGCAATTATGATGACTCCACGCTTAGTCATTATGGACTAACAGGTTTAATGATTAGTTCTCTTTTGGTAAATTTTATTTTCTAATATATTGATTTTTTTTTCAATTTGAACTAAAATTTTACCGATTTTGGCCGTTATAAAGTATGGCAAATGTGGTAGAAATATAAAAATGGTCTCAAAAAAGAGATAATCTGGACAACTGAATTTCTTATTATGTATCTTACGGTGCAAATTCATACTACCGTGATAATAAATCAAGGAACAATTCTGTTTTTAGTGATAGCAAATTGTGAATTTCAACTGTTTTACTTTTAACAAGGATTTCAAAATTTTTCTTTCACGTTCCACAATAACTCGTCCTTTTTTAAATTTTTTTTAGGGTTTATATATATTTCTTCTTTTGACTTCAAATTACTTAAAAAAAATATTGCATTTCTTGCTTTTAATTTTGTTTTCTTTTGGTAAACTTCATTAGTTTTCCTGATATTTTTCAGAAGTTCAACCATCCGCAGGTTAATAATTATCCTCATAATGCCTTCTTTAATAATTGTTTTTTAAGTTAGGAGGTATGTAATGTGATTAAGTTGTACAAGGTGTTCCAAAAATAGCGCCCAAACTTCTGCACATCTTGATTTCTCGTTGGGAGTACATAAAAAATGTCCAACAACTACATCTGTACGACCCATGGCTTATAAGTAAGTACGCTTATAGGCTAAAAGGTATGATGTCTCAGTCCGTGCAAAGAAAAAACACCTTTTTGGACATATTAGTAGCAGTATTTGTGAAAGCATTTATAAAGAAGAATGTTCAAAGTGCCTACCATGCATATCGAAACAGGCTTGACCGCGTCGAGGAACGGATGAAAGCTCACACCGTAGAAGCTCGGTGTCCACCGAATTACAAGCAACATGCAGACGAGCATCTAAGTCTGTTTATGAGGTCACTACACCCAACTCCTTGAGATTTCCTCGTGGGGAAAAAGTCCAAAGGTGTGAGATCTAAAGATCATGGTAGCCATAGAATTGGACACCCACGTCCGATCAAGCACCCGGGATATGCAATATCCAGACATTTGCGTATAGGAGCACAGAGATGTGTCGTATACCCTTCATGAACTATCATGCATTATTATTCCTTCATCATCATTTACCGTATTTTTCTCGTTAACTAGGGATATTACAGGTACAGTTCGTTGGACATTTTTTATATGCTCCCAGCAAAGAATCTGGTCGTATAATGTTTGGACGCTGTTTATGAGGCATCCTTTACATGGATATTCTGATAATTAAACTGAAGTGTCACTGAATTAGGGATATCAAGGGTTATGCAAATTGTGTAGCGCAGCGCATTATTTATGCGCAAGTGAGGGTTCTGTAAGAACTGCATAGGCAGAGCGCACTGTGATTGTTCTGAATTAGTTGTTTGAATTTCCAGTATGGGTAAACTGTCTGATTTAGACGTCTTCGTTCATGGACAAATCGTAAGTGGGCGACGCATGGACCATTCAATTTCCGAAATCGTCAGACAGCTAGGATTTTCAATGTCAATAGTGTCAAGGGTATGCCCAGAATACATGGATGGTGGAAAAAAACCAGCGATCGGACAATTAGCCTTGACAGAGAGACGACTCAGACATATTGTACGTAGCCAGTGAAGCCAAACATTAGCTCAAATTACCACCCAGTTCAATTACAGTGCCAGCCGTACAATCAGCAATTTGACTGTGCAACGCTCGCTTCACCGTAAGGGTTCTGGGCGCATTCGACCTATGAGAGTGACATTGTTCAATGATCGCCATAGGGATGCACGTCTTCAGTGGGCAAGAGAATACAAAGACTGGAGTGCAGAGGACTAGAAACGAGTAGCATGGAGGGACTAGTTCTCGATTCCGACTACTTAATGCCGACGGGAGGCGGAGAATATGACATCAGACTCATGAAGCCAAGATTCTTGCATTACAGGTTGAAACTGTACAAGGCGCCATGGTGGCTGAAATAGGGTCTGGAGTGTTTCTTTGTTGCAGTGTTTGGGATCTTTGTTGCGAGTACCAACCTCCCTCATTGCAATTCGGTTCTTAGAATTGCTGGGTAATCATCTCCATACGTTTATCCGGTTCTTTTATCCGAACAGTAAAGGAGTTTTCCAGCAAGATATCCGTACCTCTCACAAGTAGCGGTTAACTACCGGCTGATTGGATGAGCATTCTTCCGACATTTCTGGCATAATTTAGCCACCTAAAAGCCCAGACTTAAATGCTATTTAGCATTTTTGGGATTTTTTGGAACAAGGCGTGAAAGGCCATCACACAGCACCAACAAATCTTATTGGATTATGGACAGCTTTAGCCAATACTTGGCAAGTCATTGTCATGGAACTATTTCAGAAATGTGTTGAACCTATGCTTTGTCGTGAGGCAGCCGTTATCAAGGCCAGAGAAGGCCCACCTCGTTACTGGGTAGGTATCCTAAAAAGTAGTACTTCAGTATATAAGGAGAGTATTATAATTGTTTTTACTCATATAATACGAATAAATCCTAACGAAAGGTTCAAAATTTCAAGACTAAAGGTAGTCATGTTTGTAATTTTATTATTATATTTTTTAAGTTAGAAGTATGAAGTTTTTTCAGGATTAAAGTAGCATGAGATTTAAAATTTCATCAATAAGATGATTAAAGTTAGTAATATTTTTGCTAGAAATAAGAGTTATCATCAATTTAAATAAATGAAGAGAAATTCAAATTTATTAAAAAGTTATGCAACAGAGAAAATATGAGTTAATTTGTTAACTTATATAATGAGATATTTTAATTTCTGTAAACAAAAGTACATTTAGAATAACAAATATAAGTTGATGGATTTTACCTTCTCCATTCAAAACAGTGGTCTTCAAACTTTCAAAACTTATGGATAAAAGGGTACCCAATCCCATCAAGGGTTGCTGTAAATTCGGACAAATTGGACCTCTGCCCGTGGCGGCCAATTTTAAGGGTGGCATTTGGTTAGAATTTGAATAAACATTTTTTTGTTAAAAAAGTTTGACATATTTTCTGATCAATTTACCTTTATGAATCAAATATTTCTGTTTAAATTGATATATGATGTATAGAAATACGATTATTAGAAATATTTTTCATTTATTTTTTAAAAGGAAGCCGATCTCGTTGACACGCAGCGTCAAATGATGTCCTTTAGGAGACAGTTCATCATATTCAATTTTTCGATGACAGCACGATTTGCTCTTTGTCTACAATTAGTATAATCTTTCTTTTTTACACATAAGCGAAATACTTTTCTCTTAGAGAAAGGAAAAGACAACTCAAAATAGTTTTTTTTTTGTTTTGTTTATTGTTAAATGTGATTATATATTCCTGTTTGAACTTGTTGATTGTGAACTCTAATTTATTTATCCGTAATTTTTTCTTCTGTTTAATTCAAGTTTTATATTAAATTATTTATTAGTATTTTATTAACGACAAAAATTATGGGGAGATCTAAAAAGTATTTATAAAACGTAAATATGTCGGCGTTCAAAAAATAAATGTTCAATATGTTCCAGCTATCTGATCAGACCGCACAGAAGTGCTTCAAAACGAAAACTTATTTCAAACCACAGTTTATATGAAAATATGGAAGGATGTAATGAAAAAATGTTTTAATAGAATTAAATTTACTGAATAAAGCTTTATTTAACTTTGCTGTTTGTAAAAACTGTGACCATTCCATTTCACTGGAAGATTCTAAAAGGGACGGAGTTGTGTATTACATGGAACTTTGGTGTAGTTTTTGCTCAAACAAACATGGTTTCCATACCTCAACTGAGGAATAAAAATACAATTTTCCTACTCAAATATCAGATTGGTATTTGCTTTCATATCTATTGAAATAGGTCGCTCTGCTACAGAAACATTCTGTGGATTTATGAACTTGCCATCTACAATAGAAAAATTCCGTACCTGTACATAATTCTGTTCAAAAGCCAACAAGAATAGAAGGTAGCCGTGACATTGCTATTGCCTTAGATGGTTCATGGCAGAAAGGAGGATATCAGTCCCTCAATGGTATTGTTACAGCTACGAGTGTCGATACTGAAAAAATTATTGACCTGGAAGTGTTTTCGAAACATTGTCGGTGCAAAACTGCATTTAATTCTGCTCATGAACCATCATGTACTGCCAACTATAGTAGACCAAGTGTAGAATGGAAGTGAAAGATGTAATGGCCATATTTGATGGACCCGAAGCTTATTTTGGCGTTCGTTGTACAAAACATTTGGCGATGGAGATTCAAGAGGTTTTTCATCGATATTTGCCCTGAACCCTTATGACACCTAAGTGGGAAAATTAGAGTGTGTTGGGCATATATCTAAAACGTATGGATACACATCTTTTGGATCTCAAAATATAAAAACAGAAGAAAAAAATTAAGTGATGGAAAAGCCTAAGTGGTTGCAACCGACTCACCAACAATTTAATTTTAAAAAAATCAGAGGTTTTATGGTATGGCCATTAGAAACAATAGCGATGATTTAGAAAACATGAAAACTGTTGTTTGGGCTGTTTATTTTCATCTTTTGTCTACAAATGAGATCCCTCGACATAGATTGTGTTCTGCGGGTACGAATTAATGGTGCAAGTTTCAAAAGGCAGAAGCTGAATTTAACGAAAAGCACTATGACCATAAAAAAATATACACACGTGCCATTTTCCATTATGAATGAAATTAAACTAATTTTTAGAGATCTAGCTGACTCTATTTTATTAAAAAAATGTCTACAAGGAGAGACTCAAAACCCTAATGAGTCAGTTAATAATACCTTATGGTCTCAGTGATTTCAAAATCTACGTTTGTGGATTTAAAAACTCTAAAATTATGGGTAAATATGGCAATAGCACAATTCAAAATGGGTCGTGTAGCAAAACTAATTATCTTAAAACATTGCGGTATTGAACCAGATTTTAATTGAGTGTCATGCTTTAAAAAATTAGAGATGCACTTAGGATTCGTGTAACCGAACGAAAACATCTTGAGATACAAAAAAGGGCTAGATTGTTAAAAAAAAAGAAAAAAAAAGAAAATTAGAGAAGTATTTTATATAGAAGCAGATGATATAAAGAAAATATTTCACGCTTCTGGATAGTATAAAAAAGGTTAATCTTCAAAAATGACAAATTCTTACTTTAACGCACGTTTTATAAAAATGCAATACTTTTTCCCTTTATGTACCTTTTCCTCAAAAGCTAATTAATGTAGTATTTTAAAATTTAAAGTGAGCATACTTTCGATATGTTTACACATATTAATGGAGAGAATAAGATATATCTAGTGAACTGTTTTAAATAAGGTCTTTTTAATCTAAATTTTAAGGAAAAAATTGATATTTTTTAAAAAAATTCATAATTATTTTAAATTTTAACAAAAAGACAGAAGTCTTCATTAAAGCCTTCTTATTAATAGTGCATATAACCTAATGTAATTTTTTTATGAGTAGCAAGTAGTTTCTGAAAAAAAGGTACATAAACTTATGTAATTTAACGTGGACTCTTATGAAATTACTGGACGTCCTTAATATGCATTTAAAATCACATAAAACAAATGTTGAGTTCATAAAATCAGAAAAAAACCCCAAGAAAACAAGGGGAACGAAAACGTTGTCCAGAAATATGCACTGTATTTTCAACTTTAAAAAAATAATTTTATTTTGAAATGAATGAGAATCTTTTTAACGATATTTTCTAATTTTAAACGTACGCTATATTTTATGACATTACCACATGCGTCCTTAAATTTAATTACTGATAAAATCTTTTAATTTTACTTGAATTTTTTGTTTGAAAAATTATGGCCTCTTCTTTGCTCTATATCATTGGTTCCAAAACATTTTTAACCCATGGACCTCTTTTTATAATCAAAACTCCCCCCTCCCCCATTCTAAAAGCTACATAAATGCATAGTACAAAAACTGCAAATGAAAGGAAAAAATTTTGAAAAATTATTTATTGAAATTATAACTTTTGTTTAAAATAAAATAAAAAAAAATTAATGACTTAGATGAACCGGACAAGTTGTTATGAGTGTATTTATGTCCGTCTCAATGTTTATGAGTAACAACCACAAATCTCTTCCTCCCACCCCCACCCCTCGAGCACTCGTTTTTAGTCGGACACTAGTTTTTATTTACGTCACTGGATCCCCATTCTACCGAATTGAATGACGGGAAAGTAGTCAACAACTTCTGTATAATAACCCATAATGCAGGATGTAAAATTGGGATCTGTTTTTGTAACCAGAATGTGTGATATCCTTGTTCAAACATTAGTTTTAAGTCCCTCATGTGTGATAAGATGCTCTTGTATTTATATGGATTCATTTGTGTTAGGGATCTAATTTAGTGTAAGCGTAAGAGGGTTCAATACTCAGTTTAGAATATCCAAATGAGTTATTGTTATTTATTGAAATTTCCATAAAAATAAAATTTGATGAAGTATTTTTATTTTATATTTAACCTTGCGTGGAATCTCTGGCATAATTCAAGGACCCCTAAATCAATTTTAATTTTCCACAGACACCCTGAATAATTTCGAGGACCGCTTTGGGAACCATTGCTCTCTGTGATTTAGGGACTAAGTAAAACCAGTTCAAGGTTAAATATCCATCAAGTATCACCCTAAAATGGAGCTAAATGGGCTAAAAGAGAGAATAATTGGAAAAATCAAATCACGAGAAAAAAATTTAGCTGTATAGAAAATGCACTTCCCTATTTGGTTATTTTACGAAGAAAATCGTAAAATGTTCATCGTTCCAGGAAAAGGTTCACAAAATAGAGAAATTCGTAAAATAGACGTTTGTTGCATGGAGGTTCGACTGTACATATGATTTCATTTCCTAAACAAACTGTTAAAGTCCATCTCTGTTGAAGTTGTCTGTAATTGCACACACACACGCACACACACAACACACACACATTTCATGTACTGCATTTAATTCAATTCTACATTTCGCTTACATTGCCACATAAGTTGTCAGAGATTTTTCACTCAAATACATTGTTTCAAATAGTATTAAAATTTTAATAGGTGTGTGAGAATCTTCTATGTATTCTGCATGAATTTTTAATCAAAACGTTAGAAGTTGTTCTTATTTAAATTTAGATTGCCGTTGTTCCATCACCTCCATTTGCAAGTACTGAAACTAATTTTTTATCTACATAGCCGTGTAGCGACTAAAAAATTACTAAGTAAGTTAAGCGTGTAATGCAATTAAAATTTTTTTGATATTACTCCATTGTAGGAGCCCAGTACTGTACCGTAATACTGTAAGTTCTCAACAGTACATCTGAAAGTATTCTTCAATTTATGGACTTAATATCCAAAAGAATAACTGTAAATGGTATAATTATATTGCAACAATAGTCAATTTCATCTGAAAAATGATATTTGTTCATCAGAGACCAAATGAGGAAATCATTATTTAATACGAAAGACAAAATGTAATGTTTGAACAAATGTGGATGTTTAAGTTAACTGTTTATAATACTAAATAAATGTTTGATTTAATTAGGTACTTTTGATACTATGCAATTACTTGTTCAATTCTTAGATAAATTTCATTGTATCAAAATAATTTTGTAAAAATATTATGTTGATTTCATGAACTGCATTAAGCAGAATTTTCCATGTATTCAAATTAACTATCCCCCTTTTTTATTGCAGTTTGTAAAAATATATGTTATTCAAAACTTTTTTGCTTACGTGCATCATTAAAGGGTTATCTAAAAATTAGTAAAAGTATTTATACCATTTCATGATTATATTATAACTCGAATAGGAGAATAGAGATAAGTAAATTGATTGATTGAATTTTATGTTGCATTGTTCAGCTACTCGAAGGCTTTTGGCGACGGACCACGTAATTTTGAACAATGGTCAAGTGACGTGGACTACACATGAGCCGGCACCCCCTCTCCTTACTACCACACCACACCAACGGGAGGACGTTTCAGCTCTCGACAGATTTAACGTGCATCGCTGCCCTACACGGCGGGTCTTTAGTGGTACTGGGCTCGAACTCGTGACAGGGAAAGCCACGATCCCATACCTATACCACTCGGCTACTGCGGCCACATTAGTAAAAGGATATTTACTAGAAAATAAAATTTCGGCTTACTATGATAGCAATAACATCAGAAAATTGCATTCAAAGCATCAAATACCTAGATTCTTCATGAAGCAATGGTTGCTTAAGAATGTATTAACTTAATGTAATAATACATTAACCACCATAATTGTTTCATATAGCGACAATATTAATTGTAAATCTTTATGTGTTAGTAGCAAATTTTGTGCTTACACATATTGATTCATTACATGATTGAAAAATAGGTAGCAAATAGTTTAATTTACGAATATATTTGTAAATATTATTTTCTATGCATGTTTTTTTCTGTAATTAGCAAATAAAATATTACTATGAAAAATATTCTTCTTCACGTATAGCTTTTTTAAGAAAAATAATCATGCTGCCATCTATGTTTTCCATTACGAACAATTAATCGTTGCAGTGCAGAGTCATTACATGGCAAGTGAAGAGAATTAAATTTTTAACTAAGTCACTCAATCTATATAGATATAACTAAAATTTTCATCGCGAGATTATCATTATGCTAATTCATTCAGTATTTTTCGAAATATCAAGATATTATGCTTACAATATTTGGAAATAAATTTTGCCGAGCTTTTATTATATTACAGGGCGCTCCTGCTGCCATCTGTTATTTTAATTCAGAACAACGGAAATGAATACATTTTTAAAACCCATTTCCATAACAGATGTGACAATCTTTTCTTTTTTTTAAATAGGTTCCGGCATATTAGTTCCAGTCTAGTAAAATGACTAAAATCCACTAAATTTGGAACATGTTTTCACCACCCCATTATATTTTGAGTAATTTTAGAACATATACTACTATATCGTATTACTTTCCGAATATATCACGTGCTCTAATGACACACACATATTTTACAATTTCCTTGATCCCAATATATTTGTAATAATTGTGTTCATGATACTAACACATTTAAAATGTATTCAAAAAGTTTTTGATAAATTTTACTTTCTAAATAAGTTACACGATACGGCTTATTTCTGAATAAGTCCTATTATCCTAAAATATGTTTCGTAGATTAATTATTTTAAAATTCGTATTACTTCTCTGATGTTATTTTAGAATCAAGTGAGAATCAAACATTGTTACAGAAATCTATATTTTTGAACACTACTATTATTTCTGGTGTAAGAGGAATAATATTACTCAATGAACCTAATGACAACATGTAAATTATACCCTTTCCAAAAAAATTGCAATTTATTTGAAAATTACAAATCACATAGTTTTAGTACTATAAAATCAATCCACTATTTAACATTTGAAAATTATTGATGTTATTAGAAAATTGAGAATAATATATTGTGACTCATCAGAACTCACTCTCTAGTTGAAACTTAAAGTTTTATGAACTTAAATATTTCAGATACTCAAAAAACATAAATAAATTCTTGATTTTTGTGGAGCATTTTATAAATACACACACCTCGATGTTCCCCAAGAAAGTTTAATAGAAATGTCACATTAATTCAAGCTACTGTTAATGGTTCTAAACATTCAATTAATTAATATTTGTTTAAAAATAAAATTAAATATTTTATCAATAAAGCGATTTATAATTATAAAAAAATATGTTATAAATTTAAATTAATTCTAAAAAAAATAATCTGCGAGTGAGTGAATATAAACGTCGCACTGTTCAGCTACAAAAGGGCTTTTGGTGAAGGACCTCGTAATTTTGACCCATGGTTAAGTAACGAGGGCTCGTAACTACCACACCACACCATTGGGAGGATGTTCGATATCTCGACAGATTTAAAGTGAATTGCTCCACTACACATATGGGTCTTTGGTACTGGGCTCAAACTCGTGACATGCCGGACACGATCCGATATCTTGATTACTAGGCTACTGCGGTCTATGGTCTAGATCGAGAGTGTCCAATACGCGGCCTAAGGACCGCCAACTCTTTTTTAAATTTTTTTTATATCAGGTTTTGAAAGTTTTTTCATGTTGAAATTTATTTCAGACGAAATTTATATATATATATATAAATATCAAGAAGATCAAATACTTCATGTTTGGTCTTAATAAACATGAAATTGCATTGTTATATGAATCCTTAAATAATGATTCCTTAAAGGTTTGTCATGCAGTACACATTATTAAAGACATTCTTAACTATCTAGTTAATAAATTCAATATTAATGTTGAGAAAATTAATGAACCTATTACAGAGTACTGCACTTTATTATTCATGAATAAAACTTTTGACAAAATTAACTTTTCTAGTGTATTTAATAGACATTTGTCTCTTTTTCCAGTTAAAAAGGTTGTTGTAAAGAAAGCTTTTAAATATAACAAAACGATGGGCAGATTTATCTTTAATTACAACAATAGTTCGCCCTCTATTAATATAGAAGATTGTATATGTAATAACTATAATGATTTTATTGATGGTCATCATAAACATGTAGTTACTGGCAACTTAGATATAATCAATGATAATATTTTAAAAGATATAATGAGTAAAGGCACTAATTTTAGATTAAATGTTTCTAATAACATCAATACTGTTAAAAAACAAATTTTTAAAGATATAGATAATTTTATTACAAAATCTGCAATTAAATTTGAACTACCTATTGAGGCATTTGAAGAGTATAAGTACAATATTTTAAAAAACCTTATGAATTTTAGCTACCATTCTCAATATGAAATTACTTTTAAAGATATAAAACAGAAAATTTATGAATTACAAAAGAATTTTACCATAGTTTACATTGATAAAGTACCTGGTAACTATGCTGTGATTTGTAAGTATTTTTATTATAATATTCTTTATGATCACTTTCTTAATAATGGTTCTTTTAAAAAATTAGATTTGTCACATAATGAAATTAGTAATCGTATTATTGTTATTTATAAAAAAATAGGTTATTGTATTCCTAAAATTAAAAGTTTCCATATATTTTTTTAACTCCAAAATTCCATAAAAGTCCGGTTAAATTTAGAACTGCGACAAATGGTTTTAGAACATATATTACTACTGCAGGAAAATTACTTCATAATATTATACAAAACTTTATTAATCAGCAATGTAATAAAGCTATAATTAAAAATAGTAAAGAGATTATAGATTTTTTTAATGATAAAAATATTTATTCAGTTCATAGCTATGAATTTGAAGATCTTTTCAATTCCATTGATTTATATGATATTATTAAAGTAATTTTAGAAAACCACAGTATGTATAACCTTAATATTAATTTTAACTAATTTAAAATTCTCATAGATTTTGTCTTAAAAGAAAATTATATCAGTTTTTTTAATGGTTCTTTATATAAACAAGAGAAAGGACTCCCACAAGGGGGCACAGCTAGTAATAGTTTGTCTAATCTTTATTTACATTTTTATGAATACAGTTATGTTATTAATAATGACTACTACATTTTTAGATATATTGATGATTTAATTATTTTTGGTAAAAATGATAATTTAAATCCTATTATTAATTTCTATCCGTCCTACTTAAACGTAGTTAAAATTAATAATAATCCAATCAAAACAAATTACCTAGATGTATCACTGTATATTAAGGATTTGAAACTACATTCTAATATTTATGATAAAAGAGATGCCTTTAATTTTAATATCATCAAAGTGCCTTACTGGAATTCTAATTTATCAATATCTATATATAGAAATATTATTTTTAACTATATTTATCGCAATAAAGTATTAGCGATAAAGCTAATATTTTTTAAATCTTAAAAATTTTTTTAATCACTGTATTGAACATGGATACCCTGCTAATTTTCTTTGTAATTATATTTATAATAGTTTTTTATGATACAATTTGTATTAATGTAATTATTTACTGTTATTATGTTTTTTAATGTTTATTTAAATTTAGACAATATCTAATTTATCCTACAATTATTATATAGATGGCGCCACATACTTTTTTTTAAAAAAATTCTTAATATATATATTTTTCTGAGTTTCTTTATATTTTACGCTAATTTTATGATTTTTATTTTTATATTTATGATTTTTTTAAAAGTATATATATATATATTTCTTATTATCGTATATCGTATCGCAATTAATCGTTTCTTATATCGTATCGCAATTAACTTTATGCGGTTCTGCCCTCCCTATTTGGCGGGAACTCGATACTGCACTCTTGGCCATCGTTATAAATACGTTTTAGTAGGTTATGTTTATGTTCATATGTTCTTTAGTTTAATGATTTAATATTTAAATTCTACACATATATAACTCTTTCCTTTCCTCTTGGTACATAGTATGACAAATTACAGGTGAAGGTTGGCGCCGCAAAACTTGTTTAAACCTGCAATCTTGGTTCCTAAGGCCAGGAATTTGTCTTTATACTATGTGCCTCCTTCCTACTTTTAGTTATCTTAGGTATATAACTATATGATTATTTTTATATTTTTGTTTATATGTATATGTATATGTGTGTGTATAAATTTATATATATGTGTATGCATATGTATATGATTATATATTGAAAAAATTCTTTTATATTTGATTATATATATATATATATATATATATATATATATAAATTTCGTTATGTACATTATTTTTTGTTATGTACATTATCTATTATTTCTTGTTTTTGATATATAATACATATTTCTTTCATATATATATAAATCTACAATGTATTTGCCTGTTACCTGTTCTTGTTTTAAAATAAATCCTTTTTGATAATGGAAATGTCCTTTAGATTAAAATAGATTCATATTTTATCCAACAGTTTCATTTGATTTTACTACAATAAATTAGTTTTTTAATAAATTCCGAATTTCATTGTGCATATCCTTTCCTCTGGATGGTCACTGTGTGTGCGACTTTCATTTTTCCTCCTCCTTTTCTGTTTGGAGTGCCCAAAAAGCAAGAGGCAGTCAGAGATGTTTTTTAAAGTTTTAAAACAAAAATATTCAAAATGTTTAAGATAAAGGACAATGTATACTTAATCGTTTGCGAATGACAGCACAATCAAATTTCAACAACGAGTTACGAAAGATCAATTCAAAAGGAACACCGTAATTTTCAAGAAAATGGCAACTTTAATATTTTAAACATTATATGATCATTGCTTTATTATATTATATAAACATTATTATATTATATATGTCTGTATACATGAAAGATAATGAAAACAATAAAATAATTCATTCTGTTTTAAATTTTCACTCCAATAAATATTTTTTTTGTTTCCAAGTGTGATATATAGTCTTATGGTCTTAGTGCGGCCCACGAGATTATAATGTTTTTTCCGAAGTGGTCTGCAAGGTTAATTGGGTTAGATACCCCTGGTCTTGGTCAGCGATACTCAACCAGCGGCCCACCAAGCCTTTAAAAAGGGTCCGCTCATAGCACATTTCTCTTAGAAAATCACTTATTTAAAAACATTGTATATTAAAAATTTGGTGGGAAATTCTTTGTCAAGAAATCAGATGCATCAATTTTGCTTTTTGCTATCGGGCTATCGGGCTATCAATTTTGCTATCGGGTATGAATTGATATTCTTTTTTTTATTTGAAATGGTTACATTTAGTGATAACAGGCAGCAGTGGATCAGCGACAATTTTATGGTGAAACTAATTTGTAAATATCCTTCATATCTTGCAAGCGAAAAATATTCGAAGAAAATATATTGTTTCAAAGCGATTGGTAGGTTATCTAGTTTGTAATGAGAAACAAACATGTATCAGTAATTGTTTGATTTGTCACAAAGGGCTGTATTTAAAAAATACATATAATCAGGAATCATTTAATGACACTTTTCCTCGGAGATCTCTTTCAAGAGGTGATAAATAGGCTTTCTTGAATAATATTTGCAACAGTAACAAAGTGTTTTGCTAGTGGTAGTATCACAGCGGTAACAAAGAAATCCTATAAAGTTTGTTATATTATTGATATCCATATGAGACCATTTACTAATGCAGAAATTGTGAAGGAGTGTTTCTTAAATGCCTCTAATTTAGTGTTAGTGACAAAAATAAAAAAAAAAAATATATAAATAATAATAATTAAAAAAGCAAAACAGGAGTTATAACAGTTTGATCATTTTTCCACATTTTAAATTTTGAATGTTATCTTGGTCTTAATGCATTTCTCCCCCTCTCGCCCCCATTTATCATGCTGCGGCTCGCGTGAAATAGCTGACATGTATGCGGCATAGCAGGAAAAAGATTGAGTAACCCTGGTCTATATATATAGATAATCTATGAACGAAAACAGTTTTTCTCATAAAATTTAAGAAAAAAGTCTTAAAAATATTAACTTTGATTGTTAAGTATTGAATTATTGTATTTTTTGCAGCATCAAATAACAATTTTAATTCTTCCATTTAAAGTGACTGCCTACATTCGGACCCAATTTTTTTATAAAAAGAAATTTTTGAAACAAATTGAGTGTTTTTAGGAAGAAAAATAAAAAAAATATGTAAGTACATAAAATTTTTTAAACAGATATTGTACTTTTAGAAAAGTTGGTTATTTTCAAGGAAATGTTACCAAATTTTTATTAAAACGGGTAACGCTGTATAAAAATTTCTAATACAATTATAATAATTTTCTGTATACATAACTTACATATTACTATGCTCTTCAAAATGAGCCAAAATGTAAGTGAACTATTAAAATACAAAACAATTGCATGCAATTATACATAATAATATGAAAATTTTTATACTTTAAAGTTTTTTTCTTTATAAAAACAACCCTAAATGAAAAATATTTAACCTACAACGAAACTTATTATTCACTTTATGAAAAATAGAATAATGAACATTCCCCGCAAAATTTCAAAACGTTATCTGGTTTGGTTCTTAAGATACCATGTATATGTTTTGGTAAAGTGTTTCTTTCGAAAACATAATTTTGAGAAAAACTCATTTAAAATTTTATTTTATGACCTTTTGCATAGAGGGAAGTTTTCTTAAAATCACTGCACCTTTATTTCTCTTTCGTGAAAAGGAAAATGAAAAACTGCTTTGGAAAGAAAAATGTCCAAACTATAAGATTTTGAAATAAAAAAAAATACCTTATGTAGACGAAAAACGACATTTTCTCATGATAGGCAGTCACCTTAAAAAGAAAATCTGCATAAACAACTCAGAAATGTAAATAAATGCTGGAATTGAAGCTGACGTGCTCTCCTTAGCTTAGGTCGAAATTAGATAGCGATTAAAAAGTCATAATAAAGTGTATATTTTACGAAAATATCGGAACTCACACTTCAGCGGGCGAGATTCTACGACAAACTGATGTACTTAAGACACAGTATATTTTTTTTATCTAAATATCTGTGTATCTGCGTGCTTCAAAACCCCCATCAGAATTTGACCTACTTATTTACAGAAGCTAACATATCAAGAATCCTAAAATGTTTTTAATAACTTTTCATTTTTTATGGATCGTAAAGTGCTCATCTAATTGGTCATGTTGTTTCTAGGAAATGTTTCATTAAATGTTAGTGGGAATGGTATTTTGATAAAATTTCCTCTCATTTTATATCCTTTACATTTTCTAAACACTACTATTATTTAACAAGTAATGTTTATGGCTAGTTGGAAATACTTGTATTGAGTTGCAGTCTCTTTACATTTAATTACATTATTTCAATAAAGGGTAGTTCCCCTTTTTAGTTAAAGTTGGTGCATAACTTATACTATTATTTATGTTTATTTGGTAATATTATTATATTTTTACAGACATTACAATTAGAAAAGCTTTTACTAGAAATCATATGATTCTGAGAGCTTCCGATTAACAAAAATTGTAAGAAGTTGAGATCTCGAGAGCGAACGAAGAATGCTTTTATGGACGTCCTGTAAACTGTGTGTGTGTGATGTTTTCAAGTTGCGGTTTGTTTTTATGTTTGTGTTGTGTTTTTTACGTAACTAAATACAAATGTGGACTTTTAATTAACAAGATGTTTTCTTCTCAATTGTGCCATGGTAACAACCAGAAATCCCCTCTTACTAACTATATGCCTTTCATCAAATTCCAAAATATTCCATATATATAGTTGCTTATTAATGCTGCGTTGAGAAGGAACAACGGTCGGGTGATGAGGACTACGCTTGAGCTGGTACCCCACTCTCCAAACTTCCACACCACTCCCACATGAGGAATTTGGATTACACTGCGAATATTTTGTGGCTCTAGATTTCCCTTTTAGATAACAGTTGTCTTCCAATGTTCTATATTGCGCTGCAATGGATATTGAACGTCTTCTTGAACAGTGATCTCCAGCCTCCAGGCCACAGACCGGTACCGGTTCGTGGATCAAGTAGTACCGGGCCACACAAGGAATATTAAATTATTTTCACTTTATTTACTGTTGTGTATTTTTTTCGAGTTTGTGCCATTTTTTATGGAAAGCACTGTATATTCTATGTTAAATCACTTCATATTCATTTTTTGGTGTAACTGCATTTTATTCTGAAGGCATGTTTAAATAGAATTAAATTAAATTTTCTAAATCAAAATCTAAAATATAAACAATCAACGTCAACTCCCCCTCTCCTTCAGTGGCCTTGATAAAATAATCAAATATTGACCAGTCCGCTGCAATAAAAATGTTGGGAAGCACTGGTCGATATACTTTAAATTTCACGAACCACTAAATGTATTTTATATTTGATGTACCACTAATATGGTTGTCACCTAATATGATGGACCATTATATATAGTGGATCAATATAACTATATTTTCATTTATTTATGTATTTTTTTATATTTCCAAATCACTGGAAAAAGAAACTTTTCGAAAAGCAGAAAGAAACGGGCAATATCCACTAACTGAAATGTTATGCCACCAATTTACCATGGTTGCTAGCTTTCGTTTTCAAATGTCGTTAGATACATCTGCAAAAGTAGCTAAAAGGTCATTAAACTCAATTGGAGAATTTTGGCAAAATTTTATATAAAGATATAAAAAAAGTATAATTCATATTTGTATACGTTTTGTACCTCGTCATGTTTAAAGCTGAATTTTCATACAAGTATAAATAATGTTCTGATTTTTCTGCGGGCTATCAAACAATTTTTGCGCTCTACCAGTGATACATGGACCTTCGGTTAAACATCACTGGCCTAGAGCACGCATGTGGAATCCTTAACAAAAGGCTCTGTTCCATGCTTAACCAAGCACCAAACTTAACGAAATATATACCGAAAGTTTGAATACCGATAAAGTGTAACATTAACTTACTAATCTAGTTTAATCAACATTAATTTTTAAGTTTGGAAAAATAAGTTATTATTGTTATACAATCTCATCTTGAGCCATTCAGTAACACTGCTTGGCACATTGTATAGCCACACATGGGTTAAACGTTTCAAATGAAAGAAAAAGGAAAGATAATTGCTCTAGTGTTCGAAGAGAAGTCCTCCAAGGAATTTCAAAATATTTTCCTCAGTGTGTTATAAACTAGCTTTTGAACTACTAAATACTGGATAAAGGTGATTCGAAATCATTGTGCGAAATTGATAATTGTGTCGATAAATGATTATTTAAATTAGTGATATTTTAAGAATTCTCTATTCAAGAATTTACCCTAAGTAGAAAGTGACACATCCTACACAACTTATAAGAAACTTCTTTAAGGTAAACAATTGTTAAGACAATTTCCAACCTCAATGAAAAGATAAAATATAGAATTAAGCATTAGTTGCAATTCTAGTTGCAATTAGTTGCATCCGATTTCATTGCAATTCTTCATGTATAGTCCAGCTTGTACATCTATTAATTTTGATTGTAGGTCATCTTTGTGTCCACCTTAAATGGATCTCAATGTTGCTTCAATGCAATAGAGAAGAGCAACTATATATAAAAATTTTACATAAGCATACGTTTATATTATCTCGGCATAAAATATTTATTTTCAACAATATGCAATGGCCAGACTATATAGGATCAAAGTTTTCCTTATCAAGAGTGTCCCATAATAAGTGATGCTTACTGACAACAAGATGAACGGTATCACTTGTTCGTTAGGAAAAAGCATGATGTTCAAAGTGTAAGTTGTAGTGAACACGAGGATAGTAGGAAGTGGCAGGTAAGAAATACTAAAGAGTAGTAAGAATTTGAACTCCAAATAAGCATAAGTAGAAGGGTTCCTCTTAGCAGCAAGTTGCTACTAAAATAAATTTGAACTAAATCTATATTCAGATTCTACGTATATCCTTTCAAATTCGCATTATCTACAAAAAGAGGAAAGTCATAAGCACGCATTCTTCACACCGCACAAATGCGTTTTACTTTATCCTTTCCCTGGCGCACTACCCTCCCCACAGTATCCGAGACTGTATTACATAAAAATGTCAGAAAATGTAGTTCGTTTGTTTTTCCAACCTATTAATATAAATCAAATCATAAAAAGGAAAATTGGTTTGCTAGAAAAATTAAAATCAATATAGCAATTCAGAATTATGCTGAATGTAGCAAAGAGAAATAAAACGGTTGGTCAATGAAACGTCCTCGGTAGACAAATACTAGTGGTCAGGGATTCGTGGGCCGGCGTGTCATGTGTTCGTTTTCCATTGCCACTAAAGACGCACGTTAAAATTTTCTCAGCTTGAAGGCCTTACTTTAGTGTGCCATGGAAGTATGGAGAAGGTTTGCCAGCTCAAGAATCATCCTGTTCACTTAAGGTATCCAACTACGTTCGGATCCGTGATTTTAAAAAAGCGCATGAATCGATAATTTTCATGATATTTAGTGTCACTTAGATTAGAATATATGTATAAAATTGTTTTAAGGACATTTTAACAAAAAAAATTATTTAAATACAATACTTCGGCAAAAAATTAACTTAGAATAACCTTTTTTCAAACTGACCTTTTGCGAAAAATGCTTCTATTATAATAATATTTTGCCTGCATATAGCTCAGACCTATGTTCAGTGGCTCAACTATGATTTTTGAAAAATTCACATTATTTTCTGAGTTACAACAACTTGAAATATTTATCGGCGTTTTTTTCTTAAAATTTCACCCCTCTGTTGTCGCAAAACATGGAAAACCCACTTCTAAGTTATGTATTTCAAAAATTCCAATTGAGCCTCTGTACAGAAGCCGTCTGAGTCAGGCAAAATATTATTATAATAGGAGAAGCAATTTTCACAAAAGGAGAATATTTTGAAAATTGGTCATTCTATGCTCATTTTTAGTCAAAATATTGTACTTAAATATTTTTTATTGTAATGCTATTCTTAAATCAATTTTACATACGTTTTATAATCTAAGTGACACTAAATATCATAAATATAATCCATTTATACGCTTTTTGCAAAATCACGGTTTGGAACTAGGCGGATACCTTAAACATGGTTCAAAATTACGAAGTCATCACTCTCGTGATCCAATCAGATTTTTTTGTTCCTTTTGAATGCAATTTTTTCTAAAGTAATGTTTTACATTTCTTCAAAAACTAAGAATTATGGGAGATATTTTTATTTCTGTGGTTCATTACACGAACAACCATTTTGAAAGTTTCATAATGCTGTGATTTTTCCCCCGATGGGGCCGTGGATTGGTAATTATCATTGCAGAACTAGTACATTCCCTGGGAGCTAGTATCACTTTTTAGTGTGGTACCATATAGGCGGATGCTAATTTTCACAATGTAATTTTAACGCCAAGTTTCTCCCCCAGAGGGAGACACCATAGCTTTGATGATGCGAAATTGTATTAGAAATGTAATTTTGCCGAGAGTACCTGAGTCAAACTACCATCTACGTATCTTCAACATGACGCACAGTCATACGACATGGACGCAGTCAATTTTATACATCTACCGACTTGCGCTGTGGTCAAACGCGTAATTTTGGACATACAGGGCAATCACCAGACCAACTGCGCCATCCAGCCATCATGTTGTGAATTTAAATTTCAAGCTTCGAGAAAGAATATCTGTACCAATAACACCATAGATGGTTTACTCTAAAATTTTGTGTTTACATTAAAAATTAAAATTTATACTTTTTTTCCTGCATATACATAATTCTACATTCTTCATTAATCTTAAATATTTTTTATGTAGAACGCAATATGTTTTTGTCACTTCTTTTGAGGATTTAAGTGTGCCACGACCAAAGTTATGAGTGCCAATTCATTTATACAAGTAAGTTAACGTTACTGGAAATCAAAGTATGTCTTCCTATGGGGCATTTTTACCAATAAGTTTGTCTTTTACTGCTTTTGAAATAATTGAAATATTTTCAGTGATTCTCAGTAAACTTTGTTAAAGGAAAACAATTTAATACAGAATGGTTATCTTAAGCGAATTCAAATGTGTCAATGTATACATAAATGAAGATAATTTTTTCTCACTAAATCAGCACTACTTAGATTATTTGCGACCTAATTTTCAATTCCTATTTTCATCATCCCCCATATGATATTGCATTGAATGCAATAATAATGTCCTTTCACGCTAAAACTACAATACGACCTTAATTATAATACGTTCAAATTATCAAGGTAAGTATTCAATTTTATGTGTGTGTGTGTGTGTGTATGTTACTTTTAAGTCAAAAATTCTCAAACTGTGGGGCCAAGTTTCTCCCCCAGAGGGAGACACCATAGCTTTGATGATGCGAAATTGTATTAGAAATGTAATTTTGCCGAGAGTACCTGAGTCAAACTACCATCTACGTATCTTCAACATGACGCACAGTCATACGACATGGACGCAGTCAATTTTATACATCTACCGACTTGCGCTGTGGTCAAACGCGTAATTTTGGACATACAGGGCAATCACCAGACCAACTGCGCCATCCAGCCATCATGTTGTGAATTTAAATTTCAAGCTTCGAGAAAGAATATCTGTACCAATAACACCATAGATGGTTTACTCTAAAATTTTGTGTTTACATTAAAAATTAAAATTTATACTTTTTTTCCTGCATATACATAATTCAACATTCTTCATTAATCTTAAATATTTTTTATGTAGAATGCAATATGTTTTTGTCACTTCTTTTGAGGATTTAAGTGTGCCACGACCAAAGTCATGAGTGCCAATTCATGTATACAAGTAAGTTAACGTTACTGGAAATCAAAGTATGTCTTCCTATGGGGCATTTTTACCAATAAGTTTGTCTTTTACTGCTTTTGAAATAATTGAAATATTTTCAGTGATTCTCAGTAAACTTTGTTAAAGGAAAACAATTTAATACAGAATGGTTATCTTAAGCGAATTCAAATGTGTCAATGTATACGTAAATGAAGATAATTTTTCTCACTAAATCAGCACTACTTAGATTATTTGCGACCTAATTTTCAATTCCTATTTTCATCATCCCCCATATGATATTGCATTGAATGCAATAATAATGCCCTTTCACGCTAAAACTACAATACGACCTTAATTATAATACGTTCAAATTATCAAGGTAAGTATTCAATTTTATGTGTTTGTGTGTGTGTATGTTACTTTTAAGTCAAAAATTCTCAAACTGTGGGGCGGGCCCCCCTTGAGGGACGTGACAACTCTACAAGGGAGGCCCGGGCATATTGAAAAGTCGAGAACAAAAGATTATTTAAAAAATTATTAAGTTACTGAAAGTAAACAAACAAAATACATTCTGACATAATAAAAATAAAATACACATTTACACTGAAATATTACACTTATAAATATATCAGTGCTACACAATGTATTTTATAATTAATTCAACAATTCTAAGTTAAAATCAAGTTTATTAATACCAGTGACCTCATGGGTTTGTCATATATATAATTTATAACAAAAAATAACACTTATCTTGATAATTTTTGTACGGTTTATAATTATACCTTGACTGGCGATCATAAGTTTCGCGATTCGCTTCCAAATGCCAACCGTTTTCCACGTAGACACGCGTATGTGATGTATTGGGGGAGGGGAGACGAATAAAGGAGCAAAAATAATCTGGAATAAGTAAATCCTTCGCAAACATTGTCAAAGCCCTTTTATTGCATTCCAAAGTCTTGAAATAATTTTACGGATAGCAGTGCACAGAAAAAATCGTACTTCGGAAAGACGTATATATACGTCTGGAGTAATAAAAGCTTTGACTTAGCGAGACGCTTATATACACGGGGAGTGCTTAAGATGTTAAAGTCGTATCTTAGTTTTAGCGTGAAAGTATAGTGTTATTGAATTTAGTACATTGCTATTGTATAGGGGACACGATGAAAATAATTATTGAATATTGGGTCGCGAGTATTGCAACTTTGAGAAGCACTGTTTTAAGTAATAGATATTTTAATTTACTTTTAAATGATAATTTTTTTTTTAATATTTTTTACTTTGGAATTTTCAACATGTTTGCGCCCCTTTCCCCACGTATTGCTGTCACCCCTTCTAGGGAGGTACGTCTCACAGTTTGAGAAACGCTGCACTAAATAATTATAAAAAAAAGAGAAGGAGGGGGACTTTTTTTGGTAGTCATAATTGTTTTTTTTATTAATTCTTAAAGGCGGAAGACTGAAGAGCCGCAACCTTTTACGCAAAGAGTCGCGGTAGACCGTTTTTTTACGCTGGTGCATTTCGAAACTACCGCACACAAATGTTATCCCTGTTGTTATTTATCGGGATTCAAAGAACATGAATGCAAATGTAACTTGAGGTAGAAAAAGAAACAGAAAGCAAATATGCACCACAGTGAAAAAAATGAATTTGGCGTCATTGGCGTAACGGAGAATAAAAGACCCCCTGTAAAGTCAGGTTTTGGGATCCAAGCTGGATCTCACAAAGGGCTGCAGAATAATAGCACAATGTACGTACTTGGCGTCAGTGTCAGACTTTGGGCCCCTCCATGACGTGGAGGTAGCGGGGCTGTATGTTACGCACATTTGGCGTACATCCTGCTGAGCTATTTCATTGAGAAGACATTTCAATAGTTACAATATACGAAGTTTCGGTGCACTTTAGAGTGGGCGTGGTAGCCGATCGGTCAAAGTATCGGATCCTGGCGGACCTTGTCCGAGTTCAAGCCCAGTACCACTAAAGACCTGCTGTGTAGGGCAGCGATACACGTTAAATCTGTCGAGAGCTGAAACGTCCTCCCGTTGGTGTGGTGTGGTAGTTAGTAGAGAGGGGTGCCAGCTCAGGTGTCGTCCACGTCACTTGACCATGGTTCAAAATTACGTGGTCCGTCACCAAAAGCTGTAGCTGAACAGTGCGACGTTAATATTCACTCACTCACTCGGTACACTTTAGAAATATTGAAATTGTATACATGCATTTCATTTCTGGAGCGATAGGTACATGTAGTACAGGTGCAACATAAGTACGGAGAAGGTTTTCTCTACAGGTGGGGACCTTATTCGAAAATATGTGCCCGCTTTTATCGGCGATTGTGCTAAACGATATGAAATGACTGATGCAGGCCGTACAAAGATTGCAAGACTCTCTCATATATATTATAAGTTTTTTCCATTCAAAAATTTTTTTGTGATCAGTTGCTAAAATTGTGATGTGAGAAATTTTCTTACAAAATTCACTAAATCTGTAAGTTATTTTAGAATGGGAAAACAGATTAAGAATACACATACTGAAACACTCTTTCATCTTAAAATATTTTTGTTTTGAATATTCTTGGTTTGATTTATTAGTTATAAGGGATTAAGATTTCGATAATTAGAATTGTTTCAGAAGTTTTTTTAATGAAGTAATTCTGATATATCTGCTGTAATAATATATAGTATGTAGATATTGTAAAAAAAAACGTGCATTGAAAAACATCAACAAAATTGTTCCAGTTTTTTTAAAAAAAATTCTTAACATCTTATTTATTCAACCAATCAATTCATCAAAGAAGTACTTAGATTATTAAACAATGTTAAAAATAAATAAAGACTGTAATTTCACTTATAAAGAAAAATTTATTAATCTAAGACATTCGCACAGTATACATTGATAAAGAAAAAAAACAATACCCCAAATTTTTTCATGAAATGAATTTACATAGTAAATATTTTGTGGTTTTTAATTGGTATTTCTTATGCATCAAAACATTTTACTTATGACATAGCAATACATTTTAAAATCGTAAGATATTAAATTTGAACAATTAATTTGTAATCAAATAAATATTAAATAATATTATACAATACATACTTGATTTAAAGAAATATTAAATTCAATATTTTTTTTCAAACTTTGAGCACATTTGAAAGTTAATTTTTACAACACATATCAACAAAATAAATTTTAAATATTTTTCTTCTTGTATTACAGATCATTTTGTGTGAAACATACATCAAAATTTTAACAAAAGTTAAATTTCATTTATATGAAAAATAATGTAATTATCGGGTTTCTCATCCATTAATTAGAAAACAATTATTTTTTTTAAAAAACCTATATAGAAGAAATAAAGATTATAGAGATTACATAGTAAAATAAAATCAATTTCCCTCATGAATTTATTTAATACAAAAACAAATAATATTCTTCTTCATCAATCTTCTGCATCATATCAGAAATGCATCTATAAAATTTTTTTTGCCAGAAGTAAGTATTAAATTATGTGTCCCAAATTAGGCTTAAATTACTATAATTTTGCAAAACTAAATGATTTTAATACAAACGTTGATTTAGAATTATTTTTAAACTATGGTAAAATCTATATCCAAATGTGCAAATACTCTTTTTGTATCTACATGAAATCTTTTTCCCCTATAAATACGGTAAAGAGAATTATGTATTGGTATTCTTAACTTCTCAAGTACCATATTCGCGAATAGGTTGGTACTAATAGCTACTGTCGCAAACCCTTTGGCTTCCGGCATAGCTGTGATCAACCTTTTCACCATGGTTTCTGCAACAGATGGATCATCGGCATATAATGGACCTATTCTTCCAAGCTCCATAATGTTCAGCTTTATTGAACCAAATCCTACGCACTTACCATCCTTCATTGCCACAAGTGTTCTGCTACTTTCTTCTTTGCAACTTGTTTCTATAAGAGACTTTCTTTCGTAACCTGCAAGAGAATAATCGTATTCATGTATTGCAGGAAGATCACTATTCTGGAAGGCAACAATTTCAACTCCACTGGGAAGTTCATCCGATAATACGACTGGGTTTACTGGAGTGTAGGTTTCGTATTCTATCGATTTCCAATCAGTTTCAATTACTGTAATTCCTCTTCTCATATAAGGGCCTACTTTATGAATGTCGGTATTGACTCCAATGTTTTTGCCACCAGAATGCTCATCACAGGCGTTTAAAAGCTAAAAAAAAATAACAATAACCTTATTTATAATAGTACATATGAGCATTTTATTACTGGCAATCTGCAACTATAATATATAAATAAAAAGAAATATTCAATAGAGGAATTAAATTTGCAAACATAAAATATACTGTGCTACTTTTGCTTCTTTTATATTCCGGTTGATTCAAAAATCATGTGACCATTTTCAGAGTGTCATAAATTTTTATCGAATGAAGTTATTTACATGAATTTTGAATGTGGATTCCTTTTGCATAGTACACTTTACATAAACGTTTAGACTAAGTCAAAAGAGCTTTTTTGAACTTTTTGGGGAGAATGTTTCTAACTTCCTTTTTGATTGCTTTTTGAAGTTCTGGAAGTGCTGCTATATAGTGCAGCGCCCGGGGCGTTAAATACATGAAAACCTCGGAGTTCAGTTACAGTGAATGAAATTAAAAAATTCAAAATTTAATGTTCAGCTAATGATACATATAAAAAAGTTTACCTATTAAAAAATTGTGATCTTAATTTTTTTTTTCAAATTTGAAATTTTTTTTATAATAGCTATAAAATAGTTATTGAATAAAAAAGACAATTATAAATAAAATATTTGCTTATTTAAACAATTTACCTTTTTATACATATATATAACATATATTCTTCGGCTTCATTTATTTGAATAATAGGTGGTGTATTGGAATAACTATTTTCGCGGCACTGTAGACATGCTACACTACAGTATAAGCCACTCTTTCGACAAACACAAGCAGCCGCACATCCCTTTTCGCAATTACAAAATAATATTTGCAATAAATGATCCGGAGCTGGTAGTTGATTAATTGTTATTGGGCTGAGCATGTTATTGAAATGCTTCCATCTCCAATTATGAATATCTACGTCATTTCCTAGCAATATCTGGATTTGCAAGTACACTCTTTTTAGATGTTCAAATGCTGCATCAATTGTAGGAGGTAACGATGATAAAAGAACCCTTGTATTTTTTGCAGTTGCTTTTATAAAAAAAATTGTATCTCAATGTATTCAAATCTTTAACTTTTGCCGATGCTCCGTATAAATGCAAAATACATGTTACACCCCCTTGAAATATATTATTCGAGTTTTCGTTGACATTTTTGAATACTTCTGCTGATTTGTGAAGATCATGACATTTCTTAAAATTTTTGGCAAACATATTTCTAAATTAATTGCTGTATCAATAATTAATTTGTCTGCATCGCTCTCCGCTTGGCATGTAAAAATATTGTTATCAGCTAATTTAATTCTCAATATTTCTATCAAATGGTTTTTATTTTTATTATTTGACTAAAATTTATCTTGAGCTATTTTCAAAGGCATATTTTCATCGAATTCAGTGTCTGCACATTATTTTTCAATTCACGACGATTCCTTTCTGCTGACTTAATACCGTTTTTCTTACATCCATCAAATACCACGTACGTGTTATTATAATAATTATTTTTTAAATATCTTACATAATGCTCACATATCATTTTAAAGGTTTCATTCGATTGTTATCTGCAGCGATGTAATAACATGCCTCCATCAATAACATAATGAACATTTTCTACACTCTTTAAATTAATTAAAATTTCCGGGAATAACTCGTAAAAAGTTGACTTTTTGGTCCTCCCTCAGTTCACCATCTTCAAATAGACAAAGTGGATATGGTGCCAATTCATTATTCATAGAATTTTGAAGCTCTTCATTGGCCTTTTTTAAAACACAAATACGTTGAAACAGCAGCAATGGCTCAACAGTAATCACATCTTCACGAATTTTAATCTTGTTATTTTTCGCCAAAAGAGGATTTATTTTATCTTTCCTTGATCATTTCAATTCTCGTAAATTTTGTCCTTCTGTTTTTTTCATTACCGTCAAATCTTGTTGAAAAGCATCGTAACACAATTAATATCTTTATTTTCAGTAATCTCAGTAACAATATATATTATAGCATCTGTATCAGGAAAAGGGCTGTGTTGCATGAAGAAGTCCACCAATAATTTGACATCGATATCATGCCTATCTATTCTAGCATCTGTCGAATCACTATGTTGATGACTTTTATTGAAATATATATTACAAAACTTTTCTATGCCTTCAATAATATCTTGGCTATAAATAACTCCTCTGATTCACTTATATACTTCGCTTTCAATTGCACCACGTTTGAAAGGTCCTCCTTCGACGCTCATTCCTTTCAACAAGGTTTGCACAATAGTTTGATCACTCGCAATGCCGGAGAAAAAACATCTGAACGCCTAGATGTGAAATATCCTTCTGAATTTTTTTAAAATTCCATAGGGGTCCATTTTATCATGTAATTCTTTCATATCTTGCAGATAAATTTTTGAAACCTTAGCGTAGGGAAAATGTCCTGACGCATGGAATAATGGAATCGTTATCTCAATGCTATGTAAATGTAAGTTCCAATCTCCCATACGGTCGGCAGCAATGAAGTTCTTCAATATTGTGACCATTCGAAAATAAGTAATCCATTATTTCAACGTTTTATTTTTATTTTCCAGCTCAACTAACTTTTCCTCAAAAATTGTAGCAAGCGCTCGAAATTCATGGTTTTCTATTACTTCAGCATAGTAAAACATTTAAAAAATCATGGATTTTTCTTCATCATTTAATAGATTTACAAAATCCGTATTGTGCTCAATAAGATTATCCAAAATCAATTTTGATACAGCTTGCGGTAATAAAGTATGATCCCGTACTGCTCTAGCATACACCCGTCCAGATATTATGTGGTCAATTGTATTTTCCGTATATATGGTAGAAATAACTTCTTTTATCCCACTTCCAGCCATAATGTAACCAATGGATGCCATGTAAGATATGACAGTATGAAAAGAGCCCAACCTCACAACAACCAATACTTCATCAGATAAACACACAGAAGGAGCTATATCCCACGCTTTCATATACAGAGGTTGATCAAACGTTCAAATGCAAGCCCTCATATTCAACTATTTAGCATTCTCTACAGAAGGTTTCATAGCTGTGTAAATTGTGTTATAATCACTTGTAGCTGCATTAATAAATGGCAAAAAAATTATCGATGACATATCAAACTCATGCGCATTAGTCAATACATTCATGAATCCATTCCATCCTGGAAATTTATTATTATTTTTAAATTTTAAATACGTCCAAGGAATATTTAATTGCCCATTTGTAGTTGATTTCTTAATATCCGGTTCAACTTCAGATAACTTGATTATTATGTTTGAAAAGCCTGTTTACATTTATTTAATTATTTTTTTCAGTAGCCCCATAAAAAATATTGCCAAAGAGCACAGTAGAGGGAGGGGGGTAAGTATTTCTAAGAAAAAAAGAAAATTTCTTTTTCCATCTTTCAGTCATTTTATATTTGATTTTGCGTTATGAATTGGTGCAGAATCTTAGTGAAGAAAAAATCCTTTCCTCGATGGTAAAGACGTTTACTTTCTTTGATCATGTGCTTCAAAACTTTTTTCCGATAGTATGTAGTGTCAATTTCAACCTTTGCTTCTATAAAAAAATGGTTTTGTTAAGCCTTGAGAGGGCATTTTCATCCCTACCATAACACCTGATGGCCAACTTGCCTTTTGAAAACCAGCTGCATCTTTACGACGCTTTTCGCATGAAATATGCTCTTTCTTTGTTTCACCAGTTGTGGATGACAGATGAAGCAGTGCTTCATCAGATATGATCCATGTTTGTATCTACCTTTGCGCAACATTAAATACAGAGACCAAGAGAGTTTTGTTCGTTTTTTATAGTCTTTGCAGACATTTGATGACATACTTGTTCATTCATTTTTTATAGCCAATTTTATTTACCCGATTGTGATACCTGTTGTTTTTTGTCAAAGTTCTTTGAGGCAAATAATTCTATACAGCCATAAATCTCTCTCTTTCCAGGTTCTTTTTTCTTTTTCAATAAAGATTTCTTTACATTCACATTTTTTCCTTGGGGTTTTTGATTTCTAGCCAAATTTTATGTTTTTTCGAATTTTAGGTAGTAATACATTAGAAAAATTTCTTTTCTGACTTTTAAACGCTTTTTTTTGCAACAGAATTTGAACAACCATTCTTCAAAAGCTTTAAAATTACATTTGAAACTGTTTGGGGATGTAATGTTGGTACCATAATTTATTTCCACTAATAAAAATGGTTAGATAAGTTATTTAAATGTTTCATTCTTAAAATAAAAGCGGCAGTATAAAACGATTGAAATTAATCATAATTAGTAATATGCTTTTAAAATTGGTCGCACTAATTTTGAATGAACCGTAAACGAGGCATTCTAAAATTACCTGTCAAATCAAAAAGAGACTTTGTTTCAAATTTCGATTTATTGCTCTTTTAATAAAATAAATTAATAGGGAAACAATTTTATTAATTAATGTGGAGCACATGTTTAGAGATGGGAACTTTATTTAGTGTTCCTATATTACAATTTTAAAACTTAAAGATTATTAAGCCGGATATAGAGATCTAGATGATATCTGAGCTTTTTCAGTGTTGAAGCCTTTAGGTAATAAAATATTCATTATTGTATACACTCAAAAAACTTTTTTATATTCATATCATTTGAGGAATGTAAAATTCATTAATTATAAAAATTTTCCTTTTTGTTCAAAAATTTAAAATAATGATATAAATTTTTTTTTTTAAATTTTCAAACAGACTAAAGTTATAAAATTCAATTGTAATAATTTTTCTTATTAAATTGGTATAATTTGATATTCGATTAAATAAGGAATTTATATGTAACATTTTCAGTTTTGAAGAACCCCTGCAAAGTTTTTTCCATTTCAAGGTGAACTTTTGAAAAATTCGAATTGATGCATTATACAATAGTGTTCAAATTTAAGACATTTGACATATTTAGGTTTGGATTTCTCCAAAAGTATAAAGTGAAATGTAGAAATAACAGTAATGGTCAGAGATGTAAGTCTTTAGAGTACATTATGAACATAAAAGTGCATATACTCTTTATTTAGAGGAAAATATTATTTTATGCACACATGCCACAATTTTCGCTCTAGTTCATAAGCACATCATGTTGACTTTTATGGGGTGTATTTGTTTGCAATATTAATTGAAACTCAAAAGCAAATAGTTAAAAAGAATAATTATCAAGGTTTTCTTAATGGAATGTATTGGGAAATCATCGTAAAACTTAGATGTTATTTCCAATCTCAGATTGATAATGTAACGGATAGATCTGTGTGCTATTTATGGAGACAATGAACTAAATCTATAAAGATAATGCTTGGGTAACATTGTCCACGATCCTTGATGACAAATGAAAGGTGATATTTGCTCATTACAAATTTTAGTAATTATGCTGTAACATCTTAAAGCTCATGTGAGCTTCATGTAATGACAAGAATCTATTTCAACGATTTTTGTATCCAAAAATATACATTAGAGTAGTTAGTGTTCAAAAAGACTTGCTGTTTGAATCCAGCTCACTTCTAAAGATAGATAACCTTATTTAACATGATGCAGGAAATACCAGTATTGAGGTAGAATTAGTGGAAGTTGTGAGTGATATTTTCATTAATGAATTCAGATCCAGTCTAGCAATTGATTTTCAAGCTAACTTCATTTGAAGGGTTTAAGGAACAATTACATGTCTCCCAACATTGAAAAACAGACCAGCATGAATTCAAGTTAAGAAATCTGTATAATAGTAAAAATGAATCATGAAATAAATTTTTCTTCTATTTTAGTAATCTCTGCTTTGCACTTTTGTGTGTTTTCTTATTTTTAAACATTTCACAAAAATTCAACTTATATTGTAAATATTTTACTATACAATAAACAAGTAATATAAAAAAAAAGTCAATTCCTACTTATATCAACCAAGAAAGATTTTATTTTAGCTTCTTTTTATTAGATTGTTACAATTCATATAAATATGTGTAAACATATGACAGAATCACAAAATTAAGGGGTAATTAATTTTTATTAATTATCATTAAGGTATCGCATTGTCATCTAAAACAATCATGTATAAAAAATTCAGTTCAACTGAATGCTTTAAAACGGGAAAAAAATATCTTAAAGTTTTGCCCAAGTTGCTAAAAATGAAACCAACGTGGTTGTACCTGTAATTCTTTAAATAATAAGTTTCAGTCAATTAATTGTAATTTTAAATTATGGTATTTTTACCCAAAAAAATAGAGTATAGAAAATTTCTGCTCAAAGGAGCACTTTAATATGTGAGAAAAAACCTTTTCAAGTTTTGACACAAGTCGACAAAATGGCCGCTAAGTCGCCAAAAATGATGCCAACGTGGATGTAATTGTAATTCTTTGATTAATTAGTTTTAATAAATTAATTTTTATTAATTATGCTTAAATTACTGTATTGTCATCCACAATAATCACGTACATAAAATGGAAAATGACACGTACATAAAATGAGAATTTCAGCTCAATTGAGCGCTTTAAAATGTATTTTATTAATGATTAAAAATTCCACCAAGATAAAAAAAATAAATACATAGAGAGTGTGAGCTATAAATAGTAGGAATTTGAAAAAAAAAAAAAAGCATGAAGTAACGTAGTATATATTTAAAATAGCTAATCAAATAAAGCAGTAAAATATTTAAACACGATGGGAAGGAAACAGAGCTACTTGTATCTTTACCTTTCTTCCAACGTCCGAATGCCGGAACTTTTCTTGAACACAAAACATGCCACCAATGTATAAACTTTCGGTATTTTTGAGATTAAATAATGAACCGATTATTTCTCCTAGGAACAAAAAATAATCAATTTACGATGTATTCAATTTCTCTTAATTTTTATGAGTAAAAGTACTTTTACATCGTTTATATATGAATAGTCTATATCAGAGGTTCTCAAAGATCTTCGTCTAGTAGACCCTTGTCTGTTTTTTGGTTTGGGGCTGAAACCTGATTTTCTAACATTCAATTTTTGCAACTTTATCAACTTAAATTTCTTTTTGACAGCTGGTATAGAGTAACTTTAAAAGATTTAATTTTATAACTGCATTTAAGTAAAGTGATTAAAATTTAACAAACACATTTAAATTAATTAATCAAAATTTTTAATTAATATATAAAATAACTGAGCAACAAACAAATGATTTTAATAGTAGGCATGAATCTGGTGCTTTAATAACAAATTTTTAACATTTGGCATATATCTTGTAAGCTTTAACTCTAAATCTCCTAGGTTAGTAGTGTCCAGTCTGTTTCTCACTCTTTCTCTTTTATTGAGACTAACAACCACGCTGTAACTCTTTCTCATTAGAAAACGCAATTAAAAAAATTCATAAACAATTCCATAATTCGGTATAAATAAGAGGTATAACGCTGAAATGATGATTTTTGTACTAATAAACCTTATGATGGTACATTATAGATGCAAGTTAAACTTATTAAATTTAGCAATTAAATCTGGTAAATGGGCAAAATCTGGTTTCCACTTGTTTAAATATTCTATTTAAATTAAAGTCACGATCTTATCTGATGCGAGCCACTGCTTTAGACCCATATTTACAGCCCATGGACCCCAAATTATTTTGATGCTGATGTGAACCCCTTGTAAGTCATAATATACCACTTTGGGAATCACTTTTCTATACAGAAAAGTTATCTTAGACATTGAGAAACATTTACGTAATGGAGATTATCATTACGCATCTTTTTATAAATACTGATAAAAATACTCTTATAATATTCAATGCAAATGCATTGAAAAGATTACTGCCCTAATTATGTTTGGGATGCTCGTACATTCTTCTAAAAATTGGAAAATTTATACTTTTGATATGAGACTGAATAAAAACTTGCCAATCTGAAAGGCAATTAATTTCAATTATTTGTAACATAGAATTTATATCACAGTAACAAAGGAAATTTCCCACTAAATAAATTAACAAATTTTAAATTATTTCAATTTTCTGAGAACAGTAATTGTGTTTTTATTCGCAAAAAAATCTAGATAATTTTATCTAGACCTAGCCACCAGTAAGTGCCGCTATAAATCTAATTAGGAACATTTCATAGTGAAACATAATTATTATTTTATCCTAAGAAGCTCCTTATTTATTGCTTTACTTATCTTCCCAATTTTTAAGAGTATATCACAATTTAGAATGTATGGAGAATTTATCGAAAGATGTAAACGATATATGCATGTAAAAATAAAAACAATCAGCACAATGAAATATATAAAAATTTAATTAAATAATTTTAAGGAAATTTACGTTCTCATACTAAAAATCATGTTTGTAGATTTAGTATTATATATATATTCTATTGTACTACTGTGGCTAATATTTCTTACTGTTTTGACTAGTTATACTTATATATATATATATATATATATATATATATATATATATATATATATTATGGATTATATATACATATATATATGTATTATGGATTATATATACATATATATATATATATATATATATAAAACAACAATGATTTATTCATAAATAAATAACATAATAACATTGATTTTTTAAAAATATTGAATAAGTATGTACTTTTTTTTTTTGCTTATCTATAAATAAGGTTTGGATAAAGATGTCTTTTAAATATAATAAAAAATTGGTAACTCAGTTTTTAATTTCAATAATATTAATAATATTGTTTGTAATTGTAAAGTTTATTCAGATATTATAAACGATCATCACAAACATGTTGTAACAGGTAATCTTAGTATTGTTACATAAGAAAAGAGAAATAATGTCCAAAGGTACTAGTTAGAGATTAATTATCTCTAATAATAGTAATGCTATTAAAAAACTAATTTTTAAGGATATTAGTAACTTTTCAATATACAAAACTAGAAATTAAATACAGTTTTCCTATTGTAGCTTTCAATGAACTTAAATGCAAAATTTTAAATGAATTGCTGAACATTAACTATAAAAATGGTAACGATATAATTTGCAAAAATATTAAGCAGCAAATTGCAAAACTATAAAAGAACTTCATCATTTATGTTGATAAAGCTCCGGGTAATTTTGCAACAATTTACTAGTGGATTTATGCTTATTTTCTGAACAACCATTTTTTTAAATAAAAAGCTGCTTTTAAAAAATCTATTTTAAGCAATAGAGAAATTTTTAATAGAATCTCTGTCTTTTACAAAAAAAATATATTTATGTATTTCGGATATTAAATCCCCGCATATTTTCCTAACTCCAAAATTTCATAAAATCTAATTAAATTTAGAACTATAACGAATGTGCTTAAAACGTATATTACGCATCCAGGTGGCAAGAAGTTACAAAATGTTATTCAATCCACATAAGACAAAATTGATAATTGTATTATTGTTTATAATAGTATAGACATTATACTAAAAATATGCAAGGTAATTAAATTATTTTTATTCATACCTATAATTTTGAAGCTTTATTTAAATGCATAGATATCGGAGACATGTTTATGATTCTTAAAATAGCCTATAACAAATTTTCTTTCAATAAATTAATAAAATATGATAAATACATTTCTATTATTCAACTAGTTTTAAATGAAACTTATATTTCCGTAATAACTCTTATTATCAGCAAATTTAAGGACTACCATAATATACCCTGCTAGTAATTGTTTAGCCAATATTTATTTGCACTTTTATGAAAGTGATTGTATTAGTTACGAATCCTGTTACTTGTTTAGATGCATAGATGTCCTAATCATTTTTAGTAACATAGTAGATTTTGTCCTAGCTTTAATATTGTACCCAATATTTGAAATTATTAAAAACTAATTACCATAATGAGTCAGATAACTTTTTGGACCTTTAATTAAACGTTGAGAATAATTTCCTTATAAGTAATATTTTTCATAAAAGATACTCTCTCTCTCTTTTGATTTTAACATTATGAAAATGCCATTCCGGTGTAGTAACCCACACCTGTCAATATTTAGAAACATTATCTTAAATTTCATAGAAAGGAACAATGATTTAGTTACTGATATTGTATTAAAACAAGGTAATTATAAAAAATCTATAATAATTTCTTGGAATACAGCTATCCAAGTAAATTCATTTTTAAATATATTTCTAAGATATATTAACTCTTTTTCAATTTAGATTATTAATTATTGATTTATTTAAAATATCGTATATATGTGTGCTTAGTTTAATGGCAAAATAGTTATCTAGGTGGCGCCTTTTTTTTTGCTTCTATGAGTTGTCACTTCTATTTTAACACTTCTTTTTTTGCACGACTTTTGCATAAGGCGTTTCGTCTTCAGATTTCTTTATGTTTGCATTTTTAAATAAAGGTTTTTTCCCCTAGTTTTTCTATAAAATTTTTTTCTTAATATTCTTTTCTATGAGAGAAACTTTTTTGTTCTCACTTCATAATTTCATCTTATTTTACAGTCTGGTTTATCAACCTTGTGTGTTAGTAATAAGCTTAACTTTTCAACTTGGCTTTGATTTTTACTATTATGTCGAAAATTTCTGCTGTACGGGGAATGTGGTACCACGAAGAAGCTTAACACTAAAATGCTGGCCAAATTCTGCGTCAGCTCTAGAAATCATAATAAATCACCATTTTAGTTCAAAAACTCTTTTTGTATCTTCAATTGTCTTACCTCTTGAACTCCAATTTCTTTTTTCTTTGGCCTAGTAGCATAAAAAACTTCTTCACTTGGTTTATATATATATATACAGTTTCATTACAGCAGAATATTTAATATTTTGTGACAAAAAGCGTCGTAGAATTAAATTTTTAATTAGATTCAATAAACACATTTACTATAAATCTCAAGAATTTTATTAAAAAAGAAGGAAATTTAAACATTTTATAATGAGAGATTTGTAATTTGTATCCATTATTAAAACAAAATTTTTTAATTCCAATTAAAATGGCAATTGATTAAAAAATGTGTGAGTAATATCATAAAAGAAAAAAAATATATCGTTCTCTCACACACTCCGGATATTTTCATAATTAGAAAAATACATAAGGGTATGCCGATATAAAATTTTGAAATGTAAATCTATGTGTTTTAGAAAATAATACATAGAACTTTAAAAATCAACTGTTGCTGAAAATTATAAGTATTCATTGCATATACTTTTTTCATGTATTATTGAAAGTAATTGCAAAAAATTCAACCTGATTCCTTAACTGCAATTTTCATTCCATCCGGGTCTTGGGTAAGCCAATATTTTAGGGAGGAAGCTGGGTACTGAAAGCGCTCCTGTCGTCCTAATTCAACAATCTGAGGAATGTCTTCTATTCTCATCGATCGAATCTTGAATGCTAAGCTCGGTTTTGCTTTTAGTTCTCCCTTCAGTTCCCTAAAATGAGTAATCATGGTGGGCAGTATAAAATATACTTATTAGTAACCATACATAAAAATTAATAAACTTTCTGTTATTTAACTAACTATTGGTCAAAGTGTGGTTTCTAATTGCGTTGCTATATAATATCCAAGGTTGATTTTCAATTGCTTCTCTGCTGAATTGGTATTGTGCCAAAAAGGATCTTTTGCATGCCAAAGAAGAATATTCTTCTATAACCTAAGCCAGTACAATTGACATTGACGACACATATTTCTTTCGATAAATATTTATATTTAAAATAATCCAGTGTATTCCAGGAGGATTATTTAATGAAAAAAAAATTAGATGCTCCTGGAAATTCATCTTTTTTAAGGTATCCGACTACGTTCGGAACCGTGATTTTGCAAAACGCTTATAAAGGGGTAATATTTATGATATTTAGTGTCATTTATATTACAAAAAAGTATATAAAATTGTTTTAAGAATATTATTACAATAAAAAATTAGTTAAGTACAATATTTTGACAAAAAATGAACATAGAATAACCAATTTTCAAAACAGTCTCTTTTTTATGAAAAATGCTTCAATTATAATAATATTTTGCCTGTATATAACCCAGACCTCTGTACAGAGGCTGAACTAGAATTTTTAAAGTATATTATTTAGAAGTGGATTTATCCATATTTTACTACAACGGAGGGGATAAATTTCAAGAAAAACGCCGATAATTATTTCATTTGGTGGTGACTATGAAGAAAATGTGAATTTTTCAAAAATCCTAGTTCATACTCTCTGGAGAAGTCTTTATATAAGCGAACTATTATTATTATGGAACCATTTTTTATAAAAAGAGAACGGTTTGAAAAAAAAGTTATTATGAGCTAATTTTTTGCCAAAATACTGTATTTAATTAATTATTTTATTGTCAAAATGTCCATAAAATAATTTTATACATGTATTCTAAACTAAGTGACACTAAATATCATGAAAATTATCCATTTCTGATCTTTTTTAAAGCCACGGTTCTGAAAGTAGTCGGATACCTTAATATTAACACTAAACTTACCGAATAAAGTGGCCGAGATGTAGCTAAGTAGTCATGGTCACTAATTCTCCTGGTAGGCGTTGTTAAGCAGTGGGCTTGAATTCTGATGCTACAGAACCACGTGGGGAGATCTCGTTAGAGAGGAAATGCTCTTTCTTTAAATATATTGTGGCTCAAAAGTCTCACTTTAATGCAGCGGGGAAGTTAGGAGCTTGATTCACTGGGTATAATTAATGAATGCAAAAGTCTATCAAAATTTGGTATAAGATATTTATTGAACAGCTTGAAAGTAATTTATTATATAAGGGTAATAGATATGAAACCAAACTACCTTGGAAATCGAGTTCTGAGGAATTGGACTGTAATTTTGAAAATGCTATTTGATTTGAGAATTTAAGGGTTTCATTAAATAAAAATAAGGATATTGGTAAGGAATGTAAAAAAATAACCCATGAACAGTTAAAAAATGGTATTGCAGAACAATTCAATAGTGTCTTTCTATTTTCACGATATTATAAACCCCATGGAGCTGCAGTTAAAATCGTTTTGATGCTTCCTAGAAGGGAAAAATTTCAAGATCTCTCAATGGACCAAACCTATTTGCGTATTAATTATGATTACACTTAAATTTTAAAAGCATAAATTAGCGTTCTTTAGTGATATTCAAAATACATTTTTAAAAATTAGTGTTTTGAAGAAATATTGTAAATGTTTGAAATTTCTTTGGTTTGATGTAGAAAATTATGAGGGTTTCAAAGTCATGAATATGCAACGTTTGCCTTTTGGAGTTACTAATACTACATTTATTTTATTGGCAAGTTTTAAAAGTCGTCTTAAAAGTATATAAACGTAAATCCCAAATATTTTGACATGTTTAACTAATACCTTTATGTGAACGATTTTTTTTTACAATGGATCAGATACTTTTAGATATTAACATTTGATACGGTAAATACTTTGAAGTACACAAGCATAAATCTATGCAAATTTAACTCAATTAACTCTCATGAATTAAAAAAATACCGTTTTCTAATACAGAAATAATTCCCTTGTGCCCGTTAAAATATTAGGCCTAATATGGAAAATAGCTAAATATTCTTTAGAATCGAAACCGCTGCTTTAGAGTAATGTATAAATCAATGAAAATGCAAAACATGATTCAAATGGTTTTATATCACCCTTTATAACGAACCCTTCTATTACAGAAGATATGGTTCAAAGGATTAGGTTAGGGTTAAATCATTTCATCTGAGTTAAAAACGGTATTTGAAAATTTGGTTTCTTAAATCGAATGTTTAAAATACATATTTTTGTCCTAAGAAAATTCTTTTTAAGATTGTAATTTTTGTAAAGAAGTCCCTTTACACAATTTTTGTAACGTGAACAGAAGTACAAATGTCGTGGTTGTCTATTTTAGGTATTGTGACAAAAATAATTATATCAAAACAAGTTTTACAGCTTGAGTGGCTACTTTCAAAAGATTATTTTGACCTCATTCGAATTAATAGGAGCAATAGTTACAGCTAGACTTTGTAAATATTTGTCCAAATTATTAAGTGACGTTTGCAACAAAATTCATCTTTGGTCAGATTTTAGTATTGTTATATATTGCATAAAAAGTTATTCTCTCTCTCTCCAGGTCTTGGAAACTGTTCGTAAGAAATTATGACCTTTAATGGTATGGCCAAAATGGTTAAGGGAAAATAGACTTAAATAGCCTAAATTTAATATAAATATGTTTATTAACATTAAAATAAACAACATTTAACGTGAATATTCTTTCAACATAAATAAAAAAATTCCAATTACATGTATATGACATATGTATTAAGAATCTCTATGTATATAATGGAGAAAAGTTACTCATTCATTTCGCGATCTTGAAAAGTATTACACATAAAGACAAAATTGTGCAGGCATGCTTCTTTCAAGGAGAGAGATACGTTAAGAAGGATTTTGCAAAATTCAATCCCCGAGGGGAGAGGGGGTTGCGAAGGGTTAAGGGGCATTACAGATAAATATTTCCGTTTGTGAATTATCAGACTTGCATACATGAAATTTCGTAGACATGTTTTTTTCAGAAGAGATCTCTTAGAAATGTGTTTTCTGAAAATTGACTCCCAATGAGTTTGAGCAGGCGTTATAGACGAACGTTCCAGATTCTGACCTATTAGACATACAAATGTGAATTTTGGAGATCATGTTTCTTTTGCTGAGTAGAGATCCACTGAAAATGTTTTCTCATTCATTTCTTGGGGTTAAGGAGGTGTTTTGGATAAAAATTTCCGCTTTTTATATATTAAACATATATAGACTCGAAATTTGGTAAATATGCACCTTTTCTTGAGTTGATATCCGCTAAAAACAGTTTTGTGGAAGTCAACTACCAAAGGGGGTTACGAGGACGGGTAAATAAAAAGTATTCCGTTTTTGAGCAATTCAATCTGCGGACTTGGGAGTTTCATACGTACGTTTTGGTTTTGAATATTGATCCGTTAAGGAAGGTTTTTTTTAATCGGAAATTGACTTCCAAGGGGTGCTAAAGATAAAAACTCCCGTTTTAGATTTATCGAACGTACATATTTGAAATTTGGTAAATATACTTCTTCTTGCAACTAGAGATTCGCTAAGAACGAGTATTTTTAAAAAGGAACTCCTAAGGGGTTAGTAAGAGGTTAAAGGGGTATTAAAAAAACTTTTGAACTTTAGATTCACATATTTGAAATTTGGTGAGTATGCTTCTTTCGTTGAATAGAGGGTTTTAGGAGAAAACTCTTATGAGAGTTGCCAGGAAGAGTAGATTAAAAAAAATTCCCTTTTCCGAACTATAGACGTACATTAATGAAACTTGGAAAAAAATGTTTCTTTTGAAGTATTGAAATCATCCGCTAAGAATGGGTCTTACCGAAATCGACTATCAAGGGAGGTTACAAAGCATATTGATTAAACACTATTCAAAAAGATTCGAACATTTTGGAATCTGTAGACTTCAGACTCTTTAAATCTGCTTCAAGAGAAACCTGAGTGGTGTAAAGAAAAACAGAGTTTAAGGAAAATGAAGTAGTTTTAGTTAAAAAGGAAAATAACTCAAAAATTCTGAGTTAGAATCGAGCCAAAATAATTAATGTTTACCCAGGAAAGGATAACATAAACAGAGTAGTTACATTAAAAAAAGGGGGGATACATATAAATGAGCCCTGTTAATAAAATTGTAAAATAGTCTTTTGATTGTAATTGAATGACACGATCTTCATTTGTATGTGTTTCTGTAGGAATTTATTTCTATTGTTTCTATAATGGTAGCTTATTTTTTTCTTTTAGTCGTCTATCTGAGTAGTCTATTCTTTGATATTTATTGATATGTTTAAATTGTCCAGAGGGCAGTATGCTGAGTATTTTGCTGCGGGTTAAAAAAAGCACTGTTACCCGTAACGAAGTGAAGTGATGATAAAACGAGTCAGCAGTGAATCTGAGTTGAAACTGTGTATCAGCTTCCTATACAAGTGTGAGAAATTATGCAGTCTATTTCTTTTTCTTAATACATCGTTAATTATAATTAAATTGGAATGAATGCTGAGTTATCAATGGGTCAAAACATTTGTTGAAAGAATTTTTAGTGATTTCATGGATTTTATCTAATGATAGTTTTTAAATTGTTTTTATAAACTATTCAAATGAATTGTAAAAATGTTTAAAACTTATTATATTAACAACAAATAGATTAAATTATTTGGTTTGATGTTGAAATTTAACGTCATATATATTTAAGAATACAATTGAGCTTAAGATGCCTGACTAGTGCAAAAACGTCAATTTTAATGAAAATGACGAATTTGTTTTACTTTAAATTTTATATAGTTGAATTTTCTGCTTTTTAAAAATACCTTACTTTTATTTGTACTTCAAATATTTACGAAGTTGTAGCAGTTTTTATGTCAAGAGAGAGCAGCAAAAACGAACCGGAAGTTATATATGGAAACCGGAAGTGTTTGCATTTTAATACTTTTTTTACACTTTTTTGGTTTTTATCGAATTTATTTAAAAAATATTAACTTAAGTAAAGTAATGGCAGGACATGGCGATATTTAAAAAAAAATAATTTATTACTTTTAAGTGAAATTTGGCAAATAGATTCGTAAAATTTTGTCATTTTCCGTTTTTCTTATTCTCTTGCTTCTCGATACTTTGTCTCATATTTATTTTTATTTTATATATTTGATAGAAAACTCTGTTTTTAAAGACAAAATATTAATTAATTATGCTTCAAGTAAGATCTGGGAGGTCTAAGGTATTTGCTTCAGCATTGGTGCTAGCAGTAATGTGAATGTTGACTCAGTGCTAATCCCAATAATACTTAGTCAACTGGTCACAAAAAGTTGAAATCTATTCATAAATGTTTCGAAATTTTCTCAGAAAGCCTTTTTCAGTAACATGTTATGGAGTATTTTACTTAAAGGTACAATTATTAAACTTAAAACATTTCGCTTAAGTGCATTATTAACGTTAAATTATTTTAATTTTTGATATACAGGTTTGTTATCATTATATATAAATAGAAATAGAAATACAAATATACTTCCCTTCCTAAGATCTTGTACATGGATTTGTAAAATTTGATCTGGAACGCTTTTTAACTTCTGTGGGACACCCCTTAGAATGTAGAAAATATTTGCGGGAAAAAAAAGCTGCATAGAAAACCAAATTACTAAGGATGAAAAAAGTCAAAGTATATTCATATGGATGTTTTAAAAACTGTTCTTTATATGCTTTTCATTGTAATTTTTTTAACCTTTGTGATAAGCAATACTTTTAATAGAAATTTTCGGGAATATTTTTTTACTGACAAAATAACACACATTAATATATTTTATGTTACATATTTCTTACGCTCCAAGATACTTAGTGGAAATATATTTACCTGTTTTTCCTTATAAAAAATATCCTTTTTTAACGTAATTAAGTTTTTCTAGTGTGCTTTTTATATCCCTAATTTGCATTTAAAAAACAATGCATTTAGACGTTAAGAAAAGCTTTTTTGGCTCTATAAAATTGGTAACAAAATTAAAAAAAAGAATTTGAAACAAATATATAATACTGATATGGGCTTATAAAAGGTTTATTCTTTTGATATAAAGAGATTTTAGGTTGTTTTAGCTGAATAATTTTTTAAGATTTAGATTTTATATAAATCTTTAAATGCGTTTTTCTCCGAAACAGATTTTTCCATATTTTATCACATGGCAAACATGATATCTCAAAAAGCCCTTGAGATAATTGCATGGAATTTAGCATCAGTATTTATTATCATAGTTTGCATGTTGTGCGCTAGTGAATAAGAAAAAACAATATATTTACCTTTTTTATGATTGCTTTTCTTTGTGATAAATGCAAAATTTTTGAAAAATTTCCTTTTGTGCACTTTTTGATCCCTAATTTTGTGATAAATTGAAATTATTCAAAAATGATAGAGCAAATAGAGCTTTCTGAATAAAATTCAAACAGCTTTTTTTTATTTTATGCTTTAGAATTTATTTTACAGTGTTTGCCACGATGTGCACAAAAATGCCTAATTTTAACCTAAAATTGTCCATTTTCTTTCAAAAATATATTGAATTTTTTTCTTTGTAACTTTTATAAGTTTTCAGTTATAATCAAACAAAAAATGAGTTTAAAAATGAACTTTCAGCATTATTTAAAAAAAATGTTCCCGCAACTAGTCAGGCACCTTAAAGTAAACATCATGAAAAGTTTATTTCAACTTAATAAACGTAACAATAAAAAATGAAATGAAGTAGAAAAGAAACACTCTAAAGAGGTAAATAAAAATTTTGAAGACTTATGTATTTACTTTCTGAACAAAAAACAAAGAAATTAGCTTTTACTATAAATCGTCGCAAGATTCTTAAACCGTTTTATTACTTATAAAAACTGGTTATGATAGTAGTGTTTTGTTATAATAGCTCAATTACCTTTTCTTTCCCTTCATTTTTTTATTAATCAAATATGGTTATAAATAAACGCTTATGGTTATAAAAATGATTATCTTTTTAAAATTTATTTTTTACAGATTCATATTTTTACGATATTATTTTTCGTTCCACTGTTTACTCAAAATGGTGTTGCCATATTAATAAAATGAATTTAAAATTGAAAATATATATTTGCAGGTCTAAAATTTTTTGTAGAAAATAATTTAAATTTTTTATCACAAATATCATAAATTTGAATTAAAATGAAAAATATTTACTTACCTAGTAACATTTGAAAAAAAACGTACATTTTGCTTCATGATGCGGAACATTATCTTCATCTATTCTAGCAAATCTTTACTTCTGAAATCGAACAAACACCTACAATATGAAAAGTATTGTTTACGGTGTGCTCATAAAATACAATACCCATTTAAGTTAAGCACCTGTCATTTTTTAAATAAAAGATGTATGAGTCTTTCCGGCACAAACTACCCTAAACAAATTAAAAAGTTAATACACTGCAATGTTACCTTAAAAAAGCATTATGTGGTAAAGCTGAGTAAGCTTAGAATTGTTATAGTGAGATACCTTTAAATCAATCTATGTATATGAACTAATGTAGAAACCCAGTAAAGAACGTAATTAAGTTTAATTATTTAGTTCAAATGTATAGCTTATTTCGCACAGTTGTATAGTATAGTCAGAGCCACTTAATTTTGATGATTACAACTTAACTTGCTTTATACAACCAAATAAATAATGATTTCTTTTGCACATACAGCTGTTACAGTTTTACTTCCCAAGATGAAATTATCGTAGAAATAGGTCATAAAATATATTTATGTGTTTATCGAAATGTAAGATCAAATATTAAGCACACGTGTACGTAAATTCGAAAAAATTCAATATTCTATAGAGGAGAAAAAAATTATAAACAGTTACTTCACTGAAACTTTTAATTATTATAATTTAAATGTAATGGAATCGAAGGAAAAGAACTGACTTTCTGAACATAGGAATTTTTTAGAATGATTCATTACTTAGAAATTCGTATTACGCGATCAATTCATAACACATTTAATTTTTGACGTAGAGCTTAAATTTATTCTAGCTTCATTTAAAGCCTTGTTACATTCATTTTGGAGAGTGATGTGGATTTTCTTACTATCAACACCTGAAAAATCTTTTGACAATGGGCTCAGTTCAAGACGGTCACATGATAAAAACAAGCACGTGTTCTCCATTGAATTCAAAACATACATTAAACTAATTGTACTTGTTGTTCTATATGTAAAATTTCAAATTTCATAATTGGGTAAAAATGTTGAAATGTTATAAAACAACTCCTTTAAGGAGATTTTAAAAATAATATCTTATTTTATGCGTGTGCTTAAAATAAAAAAAAAACATTTTGGTTCCTATATATGTGTGTTATTATTGTTGAAAAATATATACTTTTTAAAATAAAGCTTCTGGAAAGAGCAAATGTTGGCAACAACAAAGTGCATGAACTGATTATCTGGAAACACATGATTGTTTATATCATGACTTATATGTCCATGACGTCGGATGGGTATTTTTAACTGATTGGCTAGAAAAGCGTGGTTCCCATTATCATGTGACTTTGACGTCATGTGAATTTAGTCTATTGATGATTGCTCTGTTTCTTTTAGCGACATTTTAAAGTATTTTGTTTATTTATTGGATAATTTATAATTAATATTTGATTATAGAAGCTTAATGTTTAATATAATTTATAAACTAATTATCACCAATAAATTCTAAGATTTAATTTACGTGTGAAGTTTTGCTTGAGAGAATTCAGCTATTAATTTCAAATAAGCAAGGAAATATTTATGAGGCCAAAAAGAGTAATAAATCTATAAATAATTAAATAATTCGAATGCCTGACATGCCTAATGTATTATTTTTTGAATATTTTACAAAGTATAGCACTAATTAAGATATTTTTTATACATATTTTAATTCTTTTTCGCCTTGCAACAAAGAAGACGGTTCTACCTAGCATTAAAATTATTTACGAGAGCACACGATTTTATCTACTTTTACAATGAAACACCATGCCAATTAATTATACATGTTGTACAATATTGGAATCTAAGGAAAGACAATTTATATTGCATATTTTACATCAGGGGTGGCCAACCCAAATGACATGACTGGCCACTTCGGAAGAAATTTACAGTCCCGTGGGCCGCATATAAAAAAGAGATATTTTTTTATTAGATTTGGATCCATTACAAACATATGTTAGAGTGAAAATTTAAAACAGACTGATATATTATTATTTCTTTCATTGTTTTTCATGTATACAAACATAGATAATACGATAATAATAATGCAATGATCAAATAATGTTTAATTTATTTAATTAGTGAGACATCTGTTTCTCAACTCTTTCACTTGGTTTTTGCAAGTCCATCTCAATGCATACATATTTGCCTATCGTAATTGATGTTGCAGATTTCCGTGCATTAAGTCTGAGCATTATTTATGTTTAATAAATTTCAATTTAGAAAAAAAAGAGATTTGCAGTAACAGAAGCAACGTAATAAAATAATAGCAGTTATGGGTTTTGTTTTTTACAAAAAACAAAACGAAAACAAAATACTCGGTAAACAAAAAAAGTGTGTGTGTACTTATGTACGCACGTAAGATGTTATACTTCTTTGGCGTAACAAGATTAAAATCTTCCTAAAAATCTTTAGCAAGGCTATCTGGGCCAAGACCGAAAGACAGTCACGAGCAGAGTTGAACCATACTAACTTTCAGTGAATCGGACCAGCCAAACCTGAGATAATCACGATTTAAATAAATTTAAATACTCCGCACAGGGGCAATAGGACCAAAAACATATATGTGGGGTATCAGACTGTATCTGGAGATTAAGTGAATCGAATTTGACACCTGAGACCTCATATTGAATGTCTCGGCGAGAAGAATCGTTCCTGAGAAAATTAAGACATCCACCTGAAGAGCCCCCGAGTTATGGTCATTTTAAAATACACTCTGTCGCAAAAAAATATATGCACCCAGAAGAAATTGAGCTACATTCACGAAATTTGGTATGCATGTAGTGTATATGAAAATAAACAAATGATTAAAAATTCAGAACAAAATATCATTTTATTAAGCGGTTACAGCTTGCAAAAGGTTAAAAATCAGTAAGTAGTAAAGCCACCTCTGGCAGCTATACAAGCCGAAATTCGGCGTGGCATCGATTCAATTAGATCACTTATGACCCCCTGTGGAAGATCCTGCCATAGTCTTTGCATCTGCGCAGTTAATTCTCCTGTATCTCAGGACGGCTGCAGTTGCCTTCCCAGCGCGTCCAGACATGCTCTTTTGGCGAAAGATCTGAGTGACCTGGCAGGCCATGGTAGGACGTCATATCCTTGAAGACATTGTTGGGAGAGTCGTGCAGTATGTGGACGAGCATTATCCTGTTGATAAATGGCACCTGGGCGACTTGATAGCATGGGTAGCACAATCGGCGTTAAAATATCGTCCACGTATCTGCGAGCTGTCAAAGTGCCTTGAAGGACCACTAAAGATGATCGTGTGTCCCAAGAAATTGCTCCCACACTGTCACACCTTGTGAAATTGCTGTATGCCGCTCGACAATAAATGCTGGATCGGACCGCTGGCCGGTGCGCCTCCAGACACGTGTGAGGTGGTCATCATCACTGAGACTGAATCGGGATTCATCACTGAAGATGACACGTCTCCAGTCTGTCACACTCCAAGTTGCCCGAGGTCGGCAAAAATCTAGTCGACACTGCCTATGATGTGGGGTCAGTGGTAAGCGTCTTAGCGGACGTCGGCTCCTCAAGCCAACTTCGGTCAGTCGTCTCCTTATGGTTTCTCTTGATGGCACTGGATGTCTGGAAGGAGGTAAGTGGCGTTGAATCGATGCTAGCGACGTTGTTGGTGCCGAAGTGGCCACTCTTCTGTTTGCACGATCCTCGCGATCATTTGTGTTCCTGGGACGTCCTGACCCTCCGCGACGGTACACTCTACCTTCTGTGATCCACTGTTGCCAACACCGAGCAACTACCATATCGCTCCGACCGAGGTGGCGGCCGATACGTCTATTCGACCAACCTGCTTCTCTGAGACCTCTTATACGGCCCCTATCAAAGTCCGTCAGCTGCTCGTACTGCCGCCGGTTACGTCTTAGAGGCATCCTAAGTCTCAATATCGTCTATCAAAGTCATCAGATTCGTTTGGATAGCCGTACGGCGCTCGTACTCATGCTTTTAAACTCTCCCAGTTGCGCAACTAATATGCACATAGCACACTTAGCCTTGTCTCATTGTCTTCGAAATTTTAATCATTTGCATATCTCTTACCAGACTACATTCTTGCCGAGTTTCGTGATTGTAGCTTGATTTCTTCTGGGTGCATATATTTTTTTGCGACAGAGTGTAATTAAAACAATTAAATAAAATAGAAGTAGGGCATCCAGCAACTCAAACGTGGGACTGGATGTGAGCCAACACAACAGTAATCCATTAGAACTAGTCCAGAGTCTGTAGTTGCAAATAGGGCAGTGCTAGCTCGGGAAAGGAAAACGAAACTAACTCCAGTCGGGAGGGAGTAACTGTGACGAAAATGGTCACGTACATCCCAACGATACACATAGTAGTAGGTGATCCCAAAGTTTTATCCTCTATCTCTGTAATATCGTTACGTTATCAAAAGATCGAGCCCCATAGAAATAACATGGGGATTTTAATTTTAGTGATAACGCCCCCCTGAGCCCACTATTTCCACACGAATTATAATAGATAAAACAGCTCAACGAGGAAAACCTATAGTCCAAGTTTTATTAACAAATCTCAAAAATCCTCGGTGCTATTCGGGACTTAAAAAAAAATTACAACAAATAATTTTAAAATGTTAAATATAGGCAAAGAACTGAAACTATATGGTCCTGAAAAAGTATATCTAGGGTGCTCATAGGAGCGCAAATCAAAGGTTAGCTGACGCGGGGGTATAGCACAATGGTAGAGCATTCGACTGCAAATCAAGAGGGCCCGGGTGTCATCTTCTTCCGGGAATTGAAGAGAAATGTTTTTTTGAGGATTTCGAAGGTGGAATGATGTGTTCCGATCTGTATATTTCTAGACAAAGCATTTTCGTATCCGTTCCTAAGGAAAGCAAAGCAAAGGTTCGCTGACGCGGGGGTATGGCTCAGTGGTAGAGCATTCGACGGCTGATCGACAGGTCTTCGGTTCGAACCCGGGTGTCCTCTTCTTCCGGGAATTGAAGAGAAACATTTTTTTGAGGATTTCGAAGGTGGCAAGGATGTGTTCCGATCTGTATATTTCTAGACAAAGCATTTTCGTTACCGTCCCTGAGGAAAGCAAAGCAAAGTTTCGCTGACGCGGGGGAAAAAGCTCTGTGGTAAAGCATTCGACTGCTGTTCGAGAGGTCTTCGGTTCAAACCCGGGTGTCCTCTTCTGCGAATTGAAGAGAATGCTTCTTTGAGGATTTCGAAGGTGGCAATGATGTGTTCCGATCTGTATATTTCTAGACAAAGCATTTTCGTATCCGTTCCTAAGGAAAGCAAAGCAAAGGTTCGCTGACGCGGGGGAAAAAGCTTTGTGGTAGAGCATTCGACTGCTGATCGAGAGGTCTTCCGTTCAAACCCGGGTGTTCTCTTCTTCCGGGAATTGAAGAGAAATGTTTTTTTGAGGATTTCGAAGGTGGCAATGATGTGTTCCGATCTGTATATTTCTAGACAAAGCATTTTCGTATCCGTTCCTAAGGAAAGCAAAGCAAAGGTTCGCTGACGCGGGGGGAAAAGCTCTGTGGTAGAGCATTCGACTGCTGATCGTGAGGTCTTCTGTTCAAACCCAGGTGTCCTCTTCTTCCGGAAATTGAAGAGCAATGTCTTTTTGAGGATTTCGAAGGTGGTAATGATGTGTTCCGATCTGTATATTTCTAGACAAAGCATTTTCGTTACCGTCCCTGAGGAAAGCAAAGCAAAGGTTCGCTGACGCGGGGAAAAAGCTCTGTGGTAAAGCATTCGACTGCTGTTCCGTTCGAGAGGTCTTCGGTTCAAACCCGGTGTTTTCTTCCGGGAATTGAAGAGAAATGTTTTTTGAGGATTTCGAAGGTGGCAATGATGTGTTCCGATCTGTATATTTCTAGACAAAGCATTTTCGTATCCGTTCCTAAGGAAAGCAAAGCAAAGGTTTGCTGACGCGGGGGAAAAGCTCTGTGGTAGAGCATTCGACTGCTGATCGTGAGGTCTTCGGTTCAAACCCAGGTGTTCTCTTCTTCCGGAAATTGAAGAGCAATGTCTTTTGAGGATTTCGAAGGTGGCAATGATGTGTTCCGATCTGTATATTTCTAGACTAAGCATTTTCGTATCCGTTCCTAAGGAAAGCAAAGCAAAGGTTCGCTGACGCGGGGGTATGGCTCAGTGGTAGAGCATTCGACTGCTGATTGAGAGGTCTTCGGTTCAAACCCGGGTGTCCTCTTCTTCCACGAATTGAAGAGAAATGTTTTTTTTTTAAGGATTTCGAAGGTGGCAATGATGTGTTCCGATCTGTATATGTCTAGACAAAGCATTTTCGTATCCATTCCTAAGGAAAGCAAAGCAAAGTTTCGCCGACGCGGGGGTATAGCTCAGTGGTAGAGCATTCGACTGCAAATCAAGAGGTCCTGGGTGTCATCTTCTTCCGGGAATTGAAGAGAAATGTTTTTTTGAGGAATTCGAAGGTGGCAATGATGTGTTACGATCTGTATATTTCTAGACAAGCATTTTCGTATCCGTTCCTAAGGAAAGCAAAGCAAAGGTTCCCTGACGCGGGGGAAAAAGCTCTGTGGTAGAGCATTCAACTGGTGATCCAGAGGTCTTCGGTTCAAACCCGGGTATCCTCCGGGTATCCTCCAGGGAAGTGGAGAGAAATATTTTTTTGAGGATTTCGAAGGTGGCAATGATCTGCCCCGTTCTGTATATTTCTAGACAAATCATTTTTGTATCCGTTTCTACGGAACGTGAAGCAAAGGTTCACTGACACTGGTGTATAGCTCAGTGGCAAGGCATTCGACTGCAAGTCGAGATGTCTCCGGTTCAAACCCGGGTGTCCCTTTCTTCAGGGAAGTGGAGAGAATTATTATTCTGAGAATCTCGAAGGCGGGAATGATCTGCCCCATTCTGTATATTTCTAGACAAAGCGTTTTCTCATCTGTGATGATGTGCGTCACATCCGTGACGGTGTGTGCACGCAGCGTAAAAATTTACACTCATCCTGTTTCTTTAACGTCCCAAAAGAAGTATAACTTCAAAAATTTTGTACAAAATAGTAGTATTTTGTAAGGTTGTAAAGAATCTCTCGTGGGCCGTAAAATTATCCAAGATGGGCCACATGCGGCTCCCGGGTTGAACACTCCTATTTTACATAAATCATACAATTGTTGACATACTGTTAAGTTCCCATTAAACAAGAAAAGAAGAAATAAACTTTTTCGACCAAAGTATTTATAGAACATTCAGCTTAAGTGGCTACAGTAGCCTTTTGGTTATAGTCACAAACTCATGGCCGGCGTGTCGTGAGTATGTGTCTTGGTGCTTCTAAAGATACTTGGTGTAGAGGGGCTGATACACGTTAAATCTGTCGAAGCTCAAAACCCTGTCATTGGTATGGTGCGATAGCTTGAAGAGGAGTCTTGAACGGGGCTGACCTCCTTACTTAAAAGATGATCAAAATTATTAGGTCTGTTGCTATAGCCTTTGTATTGCTTTGCATATCGACATTAATATGTTTCTCAGTATCTCAAAAATGATGTAACTTGTAATTGCTCTATGTTTCCATTTCAGTTGAAAATAAAATAATTTGTGCTATTAAACAGTGTTAAGCTGACAAATAATATATGAAAAACTAAGTAAATTTGAAAAATATCTTTATTCTTCAGCAACTTTAAAATTGCTTAAATGCGCCCTTGTGTAGGCAAGTCAAAAATCCATCAACAATTAAAGCGTCTGAAATCTGGTACTAAATAGTGATTTTTACAACTTTAAATTGTGCTTTATATTTGTTTTATAGCAATTATTTCTGTAACAACAATTTTGGGATCCCTAAATGCCTACATATTGTAGCATTACTGTAAAATAAATTTGAAATTTCTAAAAGAAATTGAGAGCTGCTTATTTTTTTATAAACAGTAATTTTCTTTATCTATACAATATTGTTTAATGGCTTATATTAAAAACTGGAAATTAAAAAATAACTTACCAATCTCAAATATGCTTCTAATATTTTTTCTTCAATGTGGTGCAAATCTCTTAAAAGCGCTTCTATTTATCTGTTTTAACAATTTGTACAATCAAACGTTTTCGTGGAGTATGAAATCAACTATTAGGTAATTAGAATGCGAGTTATACAAACCATTACATGTTTGTACTACCAAGCACTGACTAGACAGCATTAAATACTATAGAACAATGCATTGTTTTGAAGATATCTTTTAAATTCAAATTGCAAAAATATGACGAAACATTTGAAATATTTGTATAGTAAATGGAAATCCGACTTTCTAAGTCATGTATAATCGTACTTTGAATTTATAAAAACCTCTATCAGACTGCAAACGAAGTATGGATAGTTGGTATCAATCAACAATTAAACTTTTGAGGAAAATTTCAGATATTTTTTTACATGATTTCCTCCTATTTCGTTGCACAAAAGTCATTTAATTTTATTGCGAAGTGCTTGGTGATGATACAGCTGTTCCCAATTTCTAGAAGCATTTAATGGTTCATAAACTGTTGCAACTGAAATTATAAAAGAAAGAATTTAAGTTCTTTGCCAATCACAATAGTAATCTCTCAACTATTAAAGCCGTAGAAAAAAATAGTATCATGCGATTGGAAAAAAATGTTTTTTTTTTTTCTTTTGATAACTCAGGAAGGATTTTAAAAACCGTATTCAAATTGACTTCTTATACAAAAACAGCTTAATTATTAATTAAGAAATCCGACATGGTACGGTGATCAATTTTTCGAAAATAGATTTTCGGAAGAGTTTTATTGTTTAAAGAACATAAATATGTAAAAAGTCATAAGTATTAAATAAATATTATGTATCTTCCCTTGTTTTAGAGAAATTATTATTTTTTATAAAGTTTTAGCAAAATTTTCTGTCGTAAGAAAAACAGAGTAAATAAGAATACGAAGGACGGAATATAACTTTAATTTCAATTACATGCGCAAAGAGCCTAGTGGCTAAATGGTAGCGTATCGCTTTTCCACGCGTCTTGTCTGGGGTTCAAATCCCGGTCTGGAATGGTTGATTAAAACTTTCATCCCTTCAGTGGGTCGAAAATGAGCACCAAGCTCATAGTTAAAATGTTGATTTGGTACAGAGTTATTTTTAAACAAGGAAATAAAGCTTTCACAAAAAGATAATCAGTTGAATAAACTTTTAAAAACTCTAGTTTTTAAAATATTAAAAAAATAATTTTCTAATTATGTAAACGGTGTTTTTATTTTTTTAACAGTATACATAATTTTTAATTTTAAAAAGACTTTTTAAATGATCGATTTATTTTATAAACAAAGGAAAATTATAACTTAAATAATTGGCAATGTTTGCTTTTTTTCAACCTCGCAATTTCGAATTGAATTACTTGATTTTCAAGCTTTAAGAAGTTTCATGGGTTTACATTTTTCTATTATTCATTTCCTAAGAAAAACTATTAATCAGCTGTGAGTTATTTACACCTTTTTATCTTGGAATATTGTATCTTTTCACTACAAAACTTATGTCAATCCTGTTATTAAAAAGCTCTTTCGCCATAAATTATTGTTTAAAAACAATATGTTACTCAATATAATCACTATATGATAAATCACTTTGCTTAATTGCCATTTTGTTACTTACAAAACCGTTCAGCGACTTTCCGAAGGCATCTCGTTCGCCGTGACATGATGCCAATATCTCATGGGAATTTCATTTCAGAGGGGACCAGAAAGCACTTGTTGACCTAATTCTTTAGGAAAGAAGAGAAAGGTACAAAACGGGAGAGAAACAGGAAACTTTTTTATTGTCATATACTGAAATAGAAAAGAGAGAAAGAAACTGTAAAGAATGTGTGTGTGTGTGAGGTGTTCCCCACTTTCGGTGATTTTTGAGAAGTCTTCTGATAAGATTACGTAGAATAATCATTCTAAACCGAAGTAAATTACGTTGAATATTGCTCGTCTTACTTTTGAGCTTTAGAATTGAAACGTTTTTTCTTACAGGATTTATTTCCACTCTGCTCCTTTATTCGTTAAATATTTCTGAAAATGCCTTTGAAAAATAAAAGTCATAGAGCTCTTAAACATACTAGTTTTAATTGGGCATCAAAAGCTCAACGTTTACAAAGGATAAAAGAAAAAAAAGCTAAAGTGGGAAGAAACGCTGATAAAGGGTGTTTTTTTAGAGGGATAGAACTTTAAATTGCAAAAAAAAACAACAATGTATTATTCGATTGACATGAATTTTTTTTATTCGAAAGATAATCTTGTGGCAATACATTTTAAATAGGATTTCTGGCATAGGACTGCCACGGCTGGCTCGGATGTAGTCCAATCTGGACGTCCAATTTTCGATGACTTTTTCCAACATTTGTGGCCGTATATCGGCAATAACACGGCGAATGTTGTCTTCCAAATGGTCAAGCGTTTGTGGCTTATCCGCATAGACCAATGACTTTACATAGCCCCACAGAAAATAGTCTAGCGGTGTTAAATCACAAGATCTTGGAGGCCAATTCACAGGTCCAAAACGTGATATTAGGCAGCATTAGTCCAGCATTAGTCCATCACCACTCAAGTTAACCCGAGGGCATTTTCCAGATGTTATTCCTGCTACTGAAAAAATCAAATCCAACGATACGGTGTACTCCCATAAAAGAGATTCCAGAGGTAAACCAGTGAGAAAACAGACCAGATACCAGTGTACAGAATGTCAAGTATCACGCTGTGTTGTCCCTTGTTTCAAAACTATCATACAAATACTAACATTTAACTTTATTCCATTTGCCCGAGATAACTCGGGATAGTAAACTAATATTAAAACTAAATGTTTTTTCACCTGTAAAAAATTAACAATTCAACTTAAACCTACATATTTTGTTTTGTTGCGTTTCCTTGTATTTAATAAAAAAATAAAAAAATAAGATGATTTTTCGCAATTTTTTTCAAAAAAATGTGTAACGGAAGCGGTTAAGCACTAAAATTTATTTTCCTAAAGTAGACTTTAAAAAGTAAAGGGTGTTTTTTGAGAGGTATAGAACTTTAAATTGTGCAATAAAACAACGACGTATTATTCGATTGACATGAATTTCTTTTTATTCGAAAGATAATCTTGTGACATTACATTTTAAAAATGATTTCTGGCATATGACTGCCACGGTTGGCTCGGATGTAGTCCAATCTGGACGCCCAAATTTCGATGACATTTTCCAACATTTGTGGCGGTATATCGGCAATAACACGGCGAATGTTGTCTTCCAAATGGTCAAGCGTTTGTGGCTTATCCGCATAGACAAATGACTTTACATAGCCCCACAGAAAATAGTCTAGCGGTGTTAAATCAGAATATCTTGGAGGCCAATTCACAGGTCCAAAACGTGAAATTAGGCGGTCATCAAACGTGTCTTTCAATAAATCGATTGTGGCACGAGCTGTGTGACATGTTGCACCGTCTTGTTGGAACCACAGCTCCTGGACATCATGATTGTTCAATTCAGGAATGAAAAAGTTAGTAATTATGGCTCTATACCGATCACCATTGACTGTAACGTTGTGGCCTTCATCGTTTTTGAAGAAGGATTCCACCAGTCCATAAAGCGCACCAAACAGTCAGTTTTTCTGGATGTAACGGAGTTTCGATATACACTTGTGGATTAGCTTCACTCCAAATGCGGCAGTTTTGTTTGTTGACGTAGCCATTCAAGCAGAAGTGCGCTTCATCGCTAAACAAAATTCGCTTATGAAAATTGGGAACAACGGCAATCTCCTTTTGGGCCCATTTGACAAATCTACGCCTGGCTTGATCATATTTAAAATGTAATGCCACAAGATTATCTTTCGAATAAAAAAAATTCATGTCAATCGAATAATACATCGTTGTTTTATTGCAATTTAAAGTTCTATACCTCTAAAAAAAGCACCCTATATATGTACTTCATGGTAGCTCCAGTAATTTACAGCACTTTACTTTCAAATATTAAATATCTGACTAATGAACGGTATTCAACTTCTTTACATATATTAAACTGTAATGATTTGACTTTTGTAAGGCAGCATATAATGACAGTTCATTCGAAAATAACATGATTTCACCCATCAACGAATCAATATTTTTTAAATGCAATTTCGATACTGCTATTCATAATTAAATGTAATGTAATGAAGCCATTATTTGAGTGCTTGAAAAATATTTATATTTTTATAAATAAAAGAATTTGGCTAAAAGAGAGAGAGAGAGAAGAAAAATGAAATTTTTTAATTACTTTTAAAATAGGTCATCCATATAAATTAAACTAACAAATACACACACACTTGCTATCCCACACACGCGCACACACACATATATGCATATATATACATATCTATACATATAAATAAAAATGAAGTGTCTGTTTGTAATTTGAAATTAACAGCTTTTTACTAAATGCATTTAAAAGTATATACAGTACTTATATGAAAAAATCAATTTTAAAATTTTTCATCTGTCTGTTTATTGGGGCTAATCTCTAAAACGGCTGGACCAATTTTGATGAAACTTTCACTGGCAGATAGCTAATGTTATAAAAAATAGCTTAGGCTACTTTTATCATAGTAAAAATATTAGTGTTCCGCGAAAATGAAATTAAAACCAATGAAATGGTGAACAATATCCGTTCCTAACAAGGATTGTTTATTTCACTAGGGATTATTTTTATTCAATAGGGATTATTTTTATTCAATAGGGATTATTTTTATTCAATAGGGATTATTTTTATTCAATATGTATTGTTTTATTTAGCGAGCCTTCTGTCTCGACGTTTCTAGACAAACTTTTTTGTTTGATAAGGTTACTGAGACTCGCGATATTTCCCGTTCATATCCGATCCTAATGATTTTAACAGTCTTCACTTACCCTTTGCTTGCGGCTTCGTTTCATCTTACCCAGTCCCTCAACTCATTGACAGTGTCAAAGGTCACGAGTACCTCTCCCCCTGCTTGCAGATTCGTTTCACAATACTGTTGCTAAGACCTGTTTTGAACTGTTGCATCATTCCAATGATTTCATTCGTTCTCAAAAACACTGAGCAACATCAATTTTTCTATAACTTAGACAGCATTTAAAATTAAATCAGGAAGATTTTGGGTTTTACGTCATTTGACTTCTCACAAGACTCCGCATTTAAATAGAGGTAAGCTAATTTCCTACCTATATTGTTTTTTTCATTGTCAAACACTGCACAAAGCAGTCACAATAAATGCTTGTCTTGCAAGAGTGATTGTACAAGTGTGAGTGCGCGGTGGGGGTAGCGATCGCAGAGCCAACAGGTTGTTTTTTTTAGTTAAGTACGTAGGTAGTTGTTTCTAAAATAAATATTTTTAATTACGTTTTAGGTGAAAAAGTACACTTACACCCTTAAATTAAGTAAGTTTATTCAAAACTGTAATTAACTTCATTTATGCTGCATAATATATACACAATATAATAATATTTAATTGAATAATATTTATATTGCGTAATATTTATATTGAAATCAAAGAATAACGGTTTCTCGAGTCACAAAGTATTTTTTTTTTTTCGTACCATTCCGTTCTCTTAATTCATTTTGTTTCGTTACATTTTCACTGTTTTCTAATAATTAGAAATCAATGTTAAGCGTCGTTAGGTTTTCTTTCATGGAAATAGTTCAGTTTTTTATTTACTTTGAAATCAATAAATTATTATAGGATATTTTATTTAGTTAAGTAAGTAGATAGTTGTTTCTAAAAAAATATTTTTAGTTACGTTTTATGTGAAAAAGTGCACTTACACCCTTTAGCTATACCTAAAAGAAAATCAAATCACTGTAATATAAATAAATAAATTGAATTGAAGTGTGTTTGTAGTTTGAAATTACAGTTTTTTACTCAATGCATTTAAAAGTATATCTACGGTACTTATTTAAAAAAAATCAAGTTTTTAAATGTTTGTCTGTCTATCTGTCTGTTTGTTCCGGCCAATTTCTGAAACAGCTAGACCGAATTTGACGGAACTTTCACTGACAGATAGCTGTTGTTAGAAGGAGTAACTTAGTTTACTTTTATTTTTTAAAAAAATGGAGTTCCGCGAAAACAAAACTAAAACCAATAAAATAATGAACAATATCCAATTCAAAAATAGGTATTATTTATTATTACTTTTTTTAACTCTCAAAGACATTTAAAAAGCATTTCTTCATGGAACAAACGCGATGACTCATTTTTAACGAAAAAGAAGAATTTATTCATACTGACTCACTTTTAATTTTGTAAGAACAAACGATTTTTTTCATTGCTATCGCAACCAAAGTTGATATGACCTTAAGAACAGAAAAAAGCTATGAGCAATATAAGGATAAATCTATGCATTTAAATAAAAATGAAGTGTCTGTTTGTAATTTGAAATTAATAGCTTTTTACTAAATGCATTTAAAAGTATATACGGTACTTATATGAAAAATCATTTTTAAAATTTTTGTCTGTCTGTCGATCTGTCTGTCTGTTTGTTCCGTCTAATCTATGAAAAGGCCAGACCAATTTTTACAGAATATTCATTGGCAGATAGCTAATGTTATAAGGAGTAATTTAGGCTACTGTTATTTTAGAAAAAAAAATTAGGGTTCCGAGAAAATAGAATTTAAAACCAATGAAATAGTGAGCAATATTCGATTCAAATAGGGATTATTTTTTTCAACAGGGATTATTTTTTTCAACAGGGATTATTTTTATTCAATAAGGATTATTTTATTTCACGAGCCTTCTGTCTCAACGATTCCTAGCAGTTATGTCAAACTTTTTTGTTTGATTGGGTTGCTGCCATTCGAGACGTTTTCCGTTCATGTCCTTTGATCCTATTTATTTTACAGTTCTTAACTGCATTGTCAAATGTCATGCGTCCCTTTTACCCCTTCCTTGTGGCTTCGTTTGTGTACGCGTTTCACACTACTGCAGTGCTTCTCAAACTTTCAATACTGGCGCCCCCCTTTTCAATCACAATTTTTATCGCGCCCCCTTATACATTAATAATGTACTGAATGCAACCATAGTGCACTTTGATGCTAAAGCAACAATCTTTATTATAAACCGTACAAATTCATGACATAAGTATTAAATTTTGTATATGTTGCTTTTAAGCAAAAAAAAAAATAAATAAATAAATAAATAAATAAATAAAAAAATTAAGTAATAGGATAATTATCATGTTATTTTTCCTTTCTCTCATTTTTAAATTGGAGCATATTGCAAAATGCGGTGGCTGCTTAGAAGACAAAATATAGATATCAGCTTTTTTATAGAAAGAACTCAGAGGGTCAATTTTTAATCATAAGCATTCCTTTGAAAAATTTGCTCTGTAAGACAAGCCCATGGAAGCCGCTAATACTTATTAAACTTGTTCTTAATTTAGCATTAATTAATTAGTTATAAAATACTCTGTGCAGCACTGATACATTAAAAGTATGCCGGCTGAAGTACCCGCTATTTGCACAAGTTCATTTATAAGAAAACAATTTTTTTTATATAATCGCTGAATTTTAAGGAGAGTAAAGCCAACTGCGCGACAAAGTTTACAAAAATGTAAAATGATTTTTTAAAATCATTGCTGAAATTATAATTAGTTTTAAGCAAACTGTAATTTTAAGCCTCACAGAATTAGCATTTAGAATTGATGTTGAATAATGAACAATAATATAAAATTCCGATGAAAATTAATTCATTACTTTTAATATTTAAAGTGAAAAGACTTCAACATGTTTTAACCCTTGAGTATGCACGCTCTCGATGCTAATGGTCGAGTGGGGTTATTGAGTCACCCCAATCCTTTTTTTATATTTATTTTTATAGTACACAATAAAAATCGTAATTCCAGTGAATAATTTAATTAAGAGAAAATATACTCACCTACTTTCAAGGACACAGAAAAAATTTCGGAAAAAAAGTTATTACACCGGGAACTCAGACAAAACAAGAACCTTAAGATCGTAAAAAAAAGTTTGTCACTCCCAAAAAAGAGGGAGATATGTGACAAATATACGAGTATTTTAGTTCACGTTAAGATTGTCAAACAGGAGGATAGTGTCAGGGCCATTGGTAACAATTAAACAGTTTTGCCAGAATTACCGATTTCGTGCACTCTGTGCTCGGCGTGACCGCTCCCGGATTAAAAATGTATTTATTACAATATGGATGTTCTAAAAAATGATGTAAAACGTTTTTTTCATTATGCTTGGCTTAGTAATCCTTCAAACTTCCCTAAATGAAAAAACAAATACATAAGAGCAGGGACGTAACTAACCGTACAAGTAAGCTCGAAGGTCAAAATGCAGCAAATACATTCTGCTGCCTACAGCTGATGGCAATAATATATAACAGTGATGAATTTTTTATATTCCTAAAATTTTTTATTTATGGGTCTGGGTTTTGTCTTTCCTCTGAAAGAGTAGTATTTCCGCTTTGAAAAGAAACGTAATAAAAAAATCTCTCATCATGGGATTACAGCAAATCGAATAAAACGTTTTTTATTTGGTTATAGTATCAAAAATAGCTAAAAAATGAGGTTTTGAAGTAGAAGATTTTATTTTTGATGATGTAAAATCGCAGATAATATATATATATATATATATATATATATTATATATTGTAAATGTATATATATTAAATTATTTTTTTATTATGTCACAAAGTATTTTGTTTTACTTCATTCTAGTAAATAAATTTTTTTAAATCTTTTATTTTCGATGTGATCGCGCCCCCCTTGTAGGCATATCACGCCCCCCCAGGGGGCGCGCCCCACAGTTTGAGAAACACTGCACTACTGCTACTTAGACCTATTTTGATCCTAATGATTTTAGTCTTCAACCCATCGACAGTGTCAAAGGTCATGCATCTCTTTCACCCCTTGCTCAACAAAAAAATAAATGGAAGAAAATAAAACAAAAAAGAAACATAGAATCACAAAGTAGAAGAATGACATACTTATAGCATAGGTATTTTTTTGCGTAGAATACATAATTAAGATTTCGTAAACTCTGCGAATAAACACTTTTTTTTTGTTAAACTCCACAGGGACGAAGTCGCGGGTAACAGCTATTTAGCTTTTTTTGTGTGTTTAATTTACAATTCACATAAAATTAACTCATTGAAAACTTCTTTATCGTTCAGTCTGTATTGTTTAATTTTTACATTCACCCGTGCAAAGAACGGGTATACCAGCTAGTATATACATATATACATACATACACATACATACACATATATACACATATATATATACATATATATACGTATATATATATACATATATATACATATATACATATACATATACGCATTATATATATATATATATATATAGTCGACTGGGTGGCGGGCGGGGTTGTTTTGTTGCTGGCCTTCTGTACCCAAGATTGCGGGTTCGACCGCCACCCAAGTCGATGGATTTGCTTGATGCAGAAAATCGACAGTGACCATGTCTTACTTTTATACGGCATGTGAAAGATCTCTAGAAGGAGTTCTAGGCAAAATTAATTCCTAGAACAGGTTCACATCGTCAGAGCTCAGGTGCCTCCGCCTAGGGAGGAAACTGGGCTTCAAAATCCCCTGCACCGATTCGTATCCGCCTATATGGCGTCACTTTAAAAAGAGATAACTGCTTTCGGTGAACGTTCTAAGTAGATTGATGAATTCTGTTAATAACTTTTCATAATCTGCCATTAGAAATAAAAAAAATAATCCTACTAATATTATAAATGCGAATGTAAGTTTGTTACACTTTCACGCGGAAACTACTTAAACAATCATCATGAAACTTTGTACACATATTATTGGAGGTATTAAAAGTAACATAAGATAATTTTCATGAAAACAATCATTTTTCACGTTCACTTCTAATATTATAAATGCGAATGTAAGTTTGTTTGTTGCACTTTCACGCGAAAACTACTTAACCAATCATCATGGAAGTTTGCGTACACACATTCTTGAAGGTATTAAAAGTAACATAGGATACTTTTTATTAAAAAAATCATTTTTCACGTTCTCTACTAATATTATAAATGCGAATGTAAGTTTGTTTGTTAGACTTTCACGTGAAAACGAAAGATAAACAATAAACAATTGGCTATAGTTTTAGCTGTTTGGAATTTTTCTGTATTTATTGTTATTTTCTTCTGTCATTTCTATATGCAGTATAAAACTATTGGAATTTTTGATGTTAGGTGTCATTTTTGTGGTTAGATGCCACTTCTTTACACGCCGGAACAATCGCAGGCGAGAATCTTTAACCCTCTAACTGGATACCTTCCTCCTGAAAAGTTATTCCGAAAACGTTTTACTCTTATATTGCTATTCCCTTCAAAATGCAACAGACTTCAATTCTTTCCCTTTTAAAACTTGGGAGGTCGAAAGGGGACAACTTTATGACTTGGTTCGGCGTCTTTAATCAGTAAGAACCAAGATAGCAATCGTTTACAGCTAGCTGTTGTTGCCTTGCGCAATCTTGTATGAAAACCGTAGTTCCACTCTGTCGTTTTCCCCATAGATTCAGTCACAGTAAAATTAAATTAAAATGCAGGGTAAAAAAAACATGAAATAAATGGCGTGTTAAAAGTTGAAAAATAGTTATATTTTCTTCAAACAAAATTTATTTTTCTGTCATTTTTTAAAAATTAAAAAAAAAAATATTTTGGTATTGCGATTTGAACTAGAAAAAGCATCCTGTATTCATTTTTGAATATGAGAGTAAGAAAACGCGCTCACTTTCCTGTTTTTAAAAAAGTTATGAGGTAAAAAGAGTAAAGGCCCTATCTTTTTTTTAAACAATAAGACAATTAATGGTGCATATATTTATGAAATAAAACAGATCTTTCTCTATTCAATTATATTTTTAATTTAGAATAACATAAAAATGATTTCAATACTTTTAATTTATTTAAATTTAAATCATATAAATGTTATTTTTATGTTAACTGAATATTTTTCGGAAAAAATCTAAGTTTTCATTCCTAGTGCTCTCCTTTTCGAACTCCTTGTAATAAATAAAAATATCTTTTCTACATCGGCATTTGTGATGGACATAACACACATTCAGTCAACAATTTTTAATTTTAATGGGGAATATACTTCTTCAAATCCGCATGACAGTACTTCTAACCTTATTCCACTCAAGTTTAATTTCTTATCTTTCTGTTTCTTTTATTACAAGGAAAAATGTCACACATCGATAACTACATTTTCACACAATTCAGTCATTACAAATTCTATTATGAGAAAAGTTCTCCCTAATTAATCTTGTCTTTCAAAACAGTACACTTAAAACAATTTTGTTCAGTGAAGTTAACCGACAGTTCCACAATGTATTCATACCAAATTTTAAAAACAAATTTAAAACTTGGAAATGTATCCTGTATTAAATTTTTCAGTATACAAAAATATTTCCTGCTGTAGGGAAGATATAGTATGAGAGAGAGAGAGAGAGAGATGTGGTGTGCGGTTGTGAAAGAATGTTTTCGTACGTGTAGACTATTTTTGAAAATTTAAATATCATTGAAGCTGATCATATAACTGCAAATGAGCCTTATTTTAATGTGTGCTGGTATCAAAGTAAAACACTTTACAATATTAAACAGCCTATGGGTTTATACTCAATATCAAACTATTCGCAAAATGACTTACAACTTCTATTCAAATTGTAAAGAAACTGAAATATAAATATATCTTACTGCAGTCAAAAATATTCATAATATGTAAGTATCCTGTTTCTCCACTTATTTCTGTACATTTTAAAAACTGTAGCTGAATGCAATTTTTTATATTTATAAACGAGGCATAACAGCTCACACAGTCGTAAAATGTCCTTATCATTTTTAAATATACTACTATAAAACGTATATGGATTGTAAGATCAGTTGTAAAAAAATCCTAAAAGCTTTTAGAGGAGCTAAAAACATGTAATTTTGGATTGATCAAATTTTTAATATAATACACAAATATACATGTTATTAAGCAAATACATTTGAAAAATGAAACTTCCTTCTGAAATAAACGTAATTGAAAGAAAAATATTTAATTGCAAATGAGTGGAAATACATGTTTATCTAAGGGGTATCCCCAAAGTGAGGTAATCCTCAAACTTAAGACTCAAACTCAGTGGCACAACAATCCATGAGAGCCAGGAACTACTGTGCCCATCATAATACACGTGACCATTGGACGCTGAGGTGCATGAACAGATGTCCCGATTTGGTGGTCTGTCTGAACAGAGACCTTCAGTGATTAAGACCCGAAACAAGCTTGGTACTCATTTATCGACCCAATGTAGTGGCGATGAAAGGGAGAGTCGACCTTGCGCAGCCCGTTAAGAGAATCCCAGACCTGTGGTGTGGAAGCACGATACACTACCACTCGATCTTATTCGGTGAAAAATAAAATTTAATGTTAGAATCTTATATAAATCCCTAATGAATGAAGGAGTCCAAACTTTTTTTTTCATGTAAACTATTTAGACGGAAATGGTTAGTTATGAACATTTCACAAGTTGCATAAATTAAAATTAACCGTTATAGTTTACATAAATTTTTAAGTGTGAAAAGGTGTATTTCGGCTGCACCAATTAATTTTAAAAGGAATACGGTTACGAAAAAGTAGTACAAATCTATCTAAAGTAGGGTTGGTTACCTTTACATATTGTCAAACACAACAATGCATTGGAAGCCAATTCCACAATTCGTTGTTATAAAAATGTATGGAAAATTACAAGATTTATTTTTGCATTTGTAATTTATATATATATAATTTTTCCTGGAAACTTTAAAAGCTAGAGCGACATCCATCAAAACCGCGGTTCTCTCTCTCTGTTTTTTCAGATCGCCCATGACTAAGCCGGCTCTGCCATAGTAAGTGAAAATGCCGGATTTTGTTTGTCAAGATCATTTTATAGCAAACTGCATTTTTCATGTATTTTAGATGGTCTTTTTATATTTTCTACATCAATATCTTAATGTCTGAATTTAAAATTACATAAAATTCTTGACATTCGCATCAATGACCATGATAATTTTTATTAGTATATGAATGTGTCATCAAACGATTACATGATTAATATTAACATATTATTTTAACCATTTAATTAATATTAAGTATAACATAACGCAGACAAATTTTCTGAACTTTAAAATAAATATTTCGAAAACTACTTCAGATATACTCAAAATTTTTCATTCCTACGCTTTAGCTTCTCAGTTTTGCTTCTATGTAAGAATTTATTGTAATTGTATATTCATCATTTTTTTTTTTTTAGTATATTTTTTGCTATTAGAATGCGGTTTTCAGCTGAATTGTATGAAATCTTCGAAATATATTAAATGAATGATTGAATATTAACGTCGCACTGTTCAGCTACACGAGGGCTTTTGGCGACGGACCACGTAATTTTGAACCATGGTCAAGTGACGTGGACGACACCTGAGCTGGCACCCCCTCTCCTAACTACCAAACCACACCAACGGGAGGACGTTTCAGCTCGACAGATTTAACGTGCATCGCTGCCCTACACGGCGGGTCTTTAGTGGTACTGGGCTCGAACTCGTGACAAAGCAAGCCACGTTACGATACCTATTCCACTCGGCTACCGCGGCCGAAATATATTAAAAGATACCAAAGAAGCTATATAATAAAATTTGAAATTTTTATTATACTCAAACAATTGCTAAAACTTATGGTAAATAATTTTTAACTGCGCGATGCATTTTTTTTTCGAAATTTCAAATGGAATTTCTAACATAAAATTTCTAGCTTTATAAGGTCGAGATTTCAAAAAATATCCAGATTTTAATTACTTATTCAGTTAGCCTTTAAAAAAGATAAATGTTGAGGTATTTTGTATAAATAGATATTTTTGAACAATATATAATTCGAATGTTTTTCAATAGCTCGAATTTAAAATTGATTTTTATGTTTATTTATATGCATAAATGTCTACTGTAAATGTTTCCGTATATTTTTGATTACCATTTATTCAAACATTCAAGTTATAAAAAAAATGTGTGAAAATCTTCATTCATGTTGTCTTTGATTTAAACTGAAGTTCAAGCACTTAAAATTCAAATATAATTCGGTGTATTTTAACAATACATAACCAGGCACACACACACACACACACTGTACCTAAACTTCCCTGAACACTTAGGCTTTGAAATCTAAAAAAAAAAAAAAAAACTAATAAATCTTAATTAGTTTTTTTTTTTTCGTTATTATTTTTATCAAAGTGTAAGAAAATGTTTCAAATGATTTGATGAAGTTTAAATTTTTCATTTTTAGTGGTTGGAAAATTGAAAGGTTCGAAATTTTAAAGAGTTTGGTGTTTTATTAATTTTTTCGGTATCTTATAATAAAATAATCATGTTTCAAAAACTAAAATCTTTGATTAAAAATAAGAAAAATGAAGAGAAAGAATATACTTAAAAAAAAGATAATTTGTCTAACTATATAAAATAGCAGATTGCACTGACACGCCCCAACTTGTTACAGTTTCAAATTAATATGAAACCAAAAGGGATTTGTAACATATTTTACTTATGCGTTGGGACTTTACAAAACTTTAAAAAAAACGAGGTAACAAATTAACACTTCCTGGGATCTAAAGAAATTTCCCCACGATTTTTTACGATTACCGAAGGGTCAAAACACGGGGTTCCCTGCGAGCCATAAAACTCCTGCTGTGTTGCTTCCTCCGTCCCTCATTATCTTTCAAGTTGTTAAACCTTAAAAGAGGGAAAGGATTTCAGAAAAGTGCGGCTAATCCGCTTTTGAAAACGTTACATGAAGGCAGAAAAATCCGTGCAGTCCATTTTCGAAGCATCTTTACACTGACGGAATTTTCCGTGCTATCCAGTTAGAGGGTTAAAATAATTTTAATTTTTTACTGGAACAAAAATAAAAATGTTTTTTTTTATTTTTATTTTGGAATATATAAGCCTATTGACAAAAAATGTGTTAAATACATAACTGATCCCCATTTCCTATTCATTGAAAAAAAGTACATGCTTATTGGGTTTTATGTGTCACATTTAATTTCTCAACGTACATATTAGAGACTTAAACAGTTAATCATTTCCCAGATAAGATAGTCCAAACATAAGATTCCAATTCCAGTTCATTAATTGTTATGATTGTCGCATGAACTTTCCACACCGCTTTACTCTCCAACGGAAACTTAATCTATAAGATGATGAATTAGAGCAATTCTGGAAAGAAGTATATAATACAATTTATAAAATCGGGGCAGTTGGCGAGAGTTTTGTCTCCCAATTAAGATGGTATTTCATAAATAAGCAGCATGAATATTAACAACTTTTTTTTTTGCACTTACTAAAGTGAATATTTAAACCGTCGACACGCAGAGAGTTATGAATTAATTGCAACCATTTGTGCCAAATATATGCAATACTTCTCTTTCAATGTAAACAGGAATGCCGCCCTATTTCATATATCATGTTTTAAAAAGAACGGACAGCTGATTATGTCTTCATTTACTTTTCCAAGTGCAAAAATTGACCTATTTGTAGACTTGAAGGAACTTTGAACGCGTTTTTTTTTCATTATTTTTAATTTACATACGACTCTCTAGAAACATTTTCTCTTACAGAAATAGCGAAATCAGTGCATTGATAATATGTATTTTTTTGTAACGGAACTATGCGTATCCTTTCATTTTGTATTGTAAACAAAACAATATGAACTCAAGTTGTAACGCAACAGTTAGATACTTCGTACACGTATGAGTTTCGAAGATTTTGTAATTCTCTGTCTTTTCTGTCTGTCGTGATTTTTGCAGACTCTGTTCTTTAAAAATGCCTTGGAAGCGAAAATCTGGTCCATCCAAAAATTCTTCGCGGACCCGTGCTGCAAAAGTTGCACGAAATTCGGTTCACGCAGAGCTGAGAAGACAACAGAAATCACAGCGACAAAGTATTTTCAGAGCAGCTGAAACGCCTCTTCAGGCATGAGTTTGTTCAGAAACACAAGCTGAGCTGCAGGCAGCTAGAAGAGCAAGAGAAACGCCAGAGCAATCGCAGGCGAGAAAAATTCATAATGCAGAGCTCGTGTTGTCGAAATTTCATACGTAAAGATTGGTCTGTATTTAATGGTACTGGGTTTCAATATGATGCTTCAATTGAATATCATAATCATCCTTTAATTGTTATTGGCTCAATGAATAAAAAATGTGAGTATTGTGATGCTTTCAAAAGGAACGATGAAACTAATGGAATGTGCTGTTCAAGTGGTAAAGTTTCACTTCCATTACTTGGTGAACCAGATATCCTTTAAAAACCTTATTGTTAAATGTTACACATGAGTCAAAGCAATTCCTAAGCAAAATAAGAAATAAAAACTCTTGTTTTTAAATGACATCCTTTGGAGTTGATAAAGTGATAAGAATGCCCGGATTTTAACCAAATTTTACTGTACAAGGGCAGATATATCATCAAATTGGATCACTATTTCCAGAAGGTAATGATCAGCATAAATTGTTGCAGGTTTATTTTATGGGGGATGAACAAAATGAAGTATACCGTCGTTGCCAGTATATTGAAGGAGTATAAAGAGAAACAGTATTGAGAGAAAATTCAACAAATGTTACACAGTCACAATTTTTTCTTAAGATTTTTAAAAGTACAATAGACAACTCTGGCCTTCATATAATTACAAAGTTGTCATTCATGCTGATCGAACTCCACGTGGTGAACATGAGCGGCGTTATAATGCACCGATGGTCAATGAAGTTGCTATTTTGCTTACTGATGAACCGTGCTCTCCACGAGACATATAGTTACGGGCACATGATAATACGCTACAGCGTATAGACGATACTCATAAATTTTATGATGCGTTGCAGTACCCATTGATATTCAATAAGCGTGAACCAGGATATAATTTTCATATCCCAGTCATTAATCCAACAACGGAACAGCCAATTCCAAATAAAAAATTTCCTGTATGGACTTTTATGCGTATTACATGATGCTTCGAGAGCATGACTTTAATTTCCTTCTGTGTACAAGTCAACTTTTTCATCAATTCTTGGTAGATATGTATATTAAATTAGAGAGCGAACGTCTTCGTTACATTGCTCTAAACCAGAAAAAATTACGAGCTGAAAATTATATACATCTACAAGATGCGATTAGCGCAGATGATACTATTAGACCTAACGACATTGGCAAAATGGTTATTTTGCCGTCCACTTTCGTGAACAGTCCCCGATATCTGCAAGAGTACACTCAATTCGCATTTACTTATGTACGAATTTATGGAAGGCCTGACCTCTTCGTAACTTTTACCTGTAATCCTTCGTGGCAGGATGTAACTCAAGAGCTTATGTCTGGGCAAAGCCACAGAAACGAGGTCTGCCGTACGTGCACATATTAATTTGGCTAAAACAAAAGCTACTTCCTAATCAAATCGACAACATAATTAGCGCTGAAATTCCAGATCCAGAAGAATATAAAAATCTATACGACACGGTTATGAAAAACATGATTCGCCGTCCCTGTGGAGCTCGCAATCCAGCATCACCTTGCATGCAAAATGGCAAGTGTACAAAATTATCCTCGAGAACTGATCAGTGAAACAGTTCACAGTGATAAGGGTTACCCGTTATATAGAAAAAAGGGCACCTGCTGATGGTGGTAAACAAGTTGACATTCGGACTCGCAGTGGGGAAATCAAGAGTTTTGATAATAGCTGGGTTGTGCCCTATTCGCCGATTTTATGTATGACTTGCGAAATAGTACAGATATAATTTGAGGATTGGTAGTTTTATTGGATGGTGATTTCCGACAACCCACCGCCCCCAGTCATTCAGATGGGGACACCAGCAGATTAGATTCACGCATGCATTAAATCATCAAACTATTGAAAAACTCAGCTTGAAGACGAATATGAGAGTTCATCTTCATAATGACGTAGATTCGGGACTTTACGCAGAAATGTTGTTTAAAATTGGTGATGGTTGTTTAGAGGATGACGCTGAAGGTTATATGTCACTATCAAGAGAATTTTGCAATTTAGTAGAAAATGATATGGATCTGACATTGCTCATGTTTTTCCGGAATAGCAACACAATTTAAGTTATGAGCAGTGGTTGTGCGCAAGAGCAATATAAGCACTAAAAAATGAAGTCGTTTCTAGGATCAAAACTGACATTTTAAAAGAGGTGCAAGCAGAAATGAAGGAATATTTGTCAATGGATACAATTATGGATACGGAACTTACTTTGATAATTACATTGTACACAGAATTTGCCCACATAAAGTAGTCGTAGATAACGCTGCATATTTTAAGAGTTCTGAATTTGTTGAATTTTGCAGAGTTATGGGCATTCATAAAATACACATATCAAGTTATTCCGCTCACGTCAACGGGAGGGTAGAGAAACCCAATCAATCGCTAGCCAACATCCTGGCATCAATTTCGCAAAATACAAATGACTGGGATGAGCAACTCCCGCACACCATGTTAGCATTAAACTCAGCGATTCATGAAGCTACATACACATCGCCCTTTTTCCTTGAACATGGCAGGGATATTCGATTATCTTACACTTGCGAGAAAAACTCCGACACATCACAAAATAAGTATGAATATGTGGAGAAACTTTTACCGTCTTTAGAGCAAATTTTTAATAAAGTCTTAAGAGGACTTGGTACCCTAAAAATCACAAACCTATCGTTTTTTTTTCATTTAATCTTATTCTTTGCATTATTATCTTTCGATTGATATATAACTTGTGCATGTCGGAAAGTTAGAAGTTGAATAAAACTTCATTTGAAAACAAATTAGGCAATTCAGCCACACAACCTTTTTAGAAAAAAAAGCTAAAAAATGCGTTATGATAAAAAAAAACCAATTTTATAAATAGAAATAATAACTATAAAAAATAATGTGTAGTATTAAAAGCAGAATATTTCCGAGGCAATACAATAATGTAATTTTTCTTCCTTGTGAAATGTGTGCATGTAAAATTTTTAAATTAAGGCATTTATATTAATAATTTTATAATTTCAGTTCTTTTTCCTGATATATTTTTCATACAAATGTAATACTTTAATATTATAAGAAGAAAAACAGCTAAAATTTCTGTCATGACAGAAAAAAAAATTTTTTTAAAGTTTTTCTTGAGTTTTCTTGTGCAATTAATGCAATTCTCTAAAAGTTGACCATTTAAAAAAATTTGGGGGTTGAAAACATATGAAAATGCAATTATTTTAAAGAAAAACGTATAAGTAATATCTTAAAGTGGTATTTTAAGTTTAATTAAGCTTATAATAATTATTTTTTCAGAATTATAAACTTTAAAGTGGTTTTTCTCAGTTTGTGTTTTTCGAAACCTTAGTGCATTCAAAATGCTACTCCTTCGACAATTATTTACCAATAACTTCAATTTTTTTCCTGCGTGTTGAAAATAAAGCATGTAATAAAATTATGAATCCGTTTTGCCATAAACTGAATACTTTTTTTTTTAAAAAAATAAAATGTAAGACATGTTGGCTTTTTCGTTGATTTTTAGCCTGTATATCAACATTTTATTTTTTTTCTCGAAAACGAATGAAGTTATTCTTAAATCGATCCCTAAAGTTGTTAAGAACATCCATAAGAATATTATAAAATAAATTCAGGTCAAAAAATTAATTTTTACAAAAGGAGTAGGATTTTAAAATTTTCCCAATTTTCTTCAAATAATTTAAAATTTTAAAATTGTGTGAATAATATATGAAAATTTTAATCTGGTAACATTATCTTGAATAGAAACATTGTATAAAATGTTAAAATATAATTTTTAAATACGTAAATAAAGAAGTTTGCTCCAAGGGAGCCCAGTCCCCTTAAACAATCTAAAAGAGCAGGAGGCATCGCATGTTGATCTGAGTACGAGAGCGACAAAGCAACATCTTTATGATTACAAAATCGGGTCCTTGTGTTTTATTAAGACGCCTAATATTAAATCTAATTTATCTCCAAAACAGACCTAAGTTTGAAGGTCCTTACAGAGTAATAGAGCGTTTTTCTAACGTCAATTATAGGGTTCAGCATGTAGAACAATTGAGGAAGAGATTTAACACACATGTCAATCGGATGATTCCATATATTAAGAGATTCTCATACACTGGCCTCAAAAAGTTAAGGTACAACCGGGTTTTTGTGTCTAATTTGCAAATGAATGAATGTAGAAACAAAAAATTTGGAGGATATGTGCATTAAATAGTTTTTTATTGAATGCGTCATAGAAATTTGTATAAGTGTATTGCAAAAACGATTTATAACAAAAAAGCAATCTCTGCGGAAAAGTCCATTCTTGAGAAAACAGCACATCACAGTGTTATGTGGTAAAATGGCATAAAAACAATACAAAAATGGGTTCTAATAAGGAATGTGTCCACCCCTAACTTGAATGCATTGGCGGCATCGATTTCCCATGCTGTTTATTAAGTTGTCGGACACCGGAATAGGAAGCGAAGACCCAGACACAGAGTAAGCCTTGTTTCAGCTCATGTAACGACCTTGGAGGAGGATTTAAAGCAGCAACCTCTCTGCCAAGATAGTCCCAAAGATGTTCTATCGGATTCAGATCTGGAGATCTAGCTGGCCATTCCATTCGTTCCAAACCGTGATCCTCCAGATACCCTCAACAATCCCAGCTCGGTGATGTCGTGCATTATCATCCATCAGAATGAAGTCGTTACCAATAGCAGCAGCATATGGGCGGATATATGGATCAAGGATCTCATCCCGATATCTAAGACCAGTTACGATTCCTCCATGGAACACATGCAGGTCAGTGTGGTCACCGAGCGAGATCCCTGCCCAAACCAGGATTCCACCACCTCTATAACTGTGTCTTTCAACAGTGTTGGATTGATGGTATCTAGTGCGCTGTTCCCTCCAGATCAGTAGACGCCCTGAATCACTCTCCATTGTAAATCTGGACTCGTCTGTGAACAGCACAGAAGCCCATTGTTGCTGCGTCCAAGAAACATGTTCTCTTGCCCAGCATAAGCGGTTCCTTCGCTGTCGTCCGTTGAGGGGAACGCACACAACTGGTCTTCTTGCATACAGACCTGCATTGTGAAGACGATTTCGCACCGTAGTAGCGGAGATTCTTCTTCCTGATGCTTGAAAGTGGTCTGCAACGAGTTTCGGCACAGTAGTGGTTCTTCTCCTTCGTGCCGAAAGAGCTAGAAAACGGTCTTCTGCAGGTGTTGTAGCTCGTGGTCGGCCTGGAACAGGTCTTCGGGACACAGAATCTTCGGATTGGTATTGATCCCAAAGTCGCTGAACAACACTACGAGACACATTGAGACGTCTAGCAACATCAGCCTGCGACAATCCCATTTCCATCCATCCAACTGCCCGCCACCTTAACGAATTGGGTAAACGACGTCTCTGAGACATTTTCTAAACTCTATTGACTATTGTCACCGAAACTGCCAACAGCTGTTGAAAATCAACACAACTTACACACAAAAGTACGAAAGCTTGATATTTGCATATTTTTCTCTCACTCATAAATATACGTTCTTTTCTATAAAATAAAAGTTGTAGCAATCGTTTTTGCATTAATGTTTTTAAAGTTCGTTATTATCATTCATGTAAACTATGCATTTTATTGTTACTGCCATTTTTTTTATGGTGAGCTTCGAAAAACATGTTGTACCTTAACTTTTTGAGGCCAGTGTATTTGCACTTAAATAATTTGGATGATTTGCAACCAGATGAGACGGAGGTTAAGGGTATTGTTCCAAGTCCACGGTATAATTTAAGGGCCCGTGCAGGCAATTTGTCTTATTAATTCACTTATCGCGCTAAAAAATTTTTTTGAGGAAACTGAAATTTTTTTTACAATTTTTACGCTTCGTCACTTTGAGAGTACACAACTAGGAATGGTACCTGTTTCATTGTTGCACCTTGTTTTATGTCATGTTTGATGTTTTAGTGAAACAAAATTTTGTACTTAGTTATTTAATGAATTTTAGCTCAATTTTTTTTATGCAATTTGTTTCATGTCTTGATTTGATGCTTAAATGAGATAATGTTGTATGTGGTTAATATTAATTTTAGCTCCAGATAAAATATTTTTTGATGCTATGTGTTTTATGCAATATATAAATTTTGTTGTTTGTAATAGGATTGATATTCAATTTTGTTATACGATTCATGTATGCACGTCAATTTCAATTTTATAAATTTTAAGCTTTAATTCATGTTTGCAACAAAAATCAAATTTGGGGGTCTTTGGACACCTGTCACGAAATTTGAATGTTGTTACTGTATATTCATATTTGACATTTTTCATTTATCAAATAATTTTGTGTTGCGGTTATTATCTAGTATTTTAAATTTTTTTTTATACAAAACGTTCCTTGCTTGAACAAGTTAGTTCATGCTGACTTGATTGTGTATAACTGTGTACTTTTCTTGTTAAATTTTGAGTTTGCATAAAAGATTAATTTTTTTTGTTGGCGGCATTTTGTTAGAAGCAATTTTATTGATAAGTTGTGCTGGTGTTTTAATTTTAAGTGCCTGTGTATTACTAAATTGAGATCTTTGGAATTTATGCTTGTTAAGATATGGATAGAGGTGGTGGTTTGAGATTTTTTTGTCCTTAAGAAATTATGTTGACACTTCACTTTGTTTTGCTCAAGTTGTTTTGTTCTGTCATATGATTGCTAATTTTAATTTAAAACTTTTATAGTCTTTCGGTTAGGCGTTTCAATGCTGATTTAATTTTTTGTGTGTGTTTGTTTTGCTACAGATTTAGAATTTTGTTTGCTTAGGGCTCTAGTTAAATTGTGGTTTGGTTAAATGAATGTGCAGTCAATACTTTTGTCTCGCTTGCGTTTCAAACTGTACTAGGAATTGAATGTTTTGTTTGATGTCGATATAGTATTTCTGTTGGTTTAGGTTAACTTGTTTTATTCATGGTGGCGCTTGGGTAGATTATTCAATTGAGTATTGATATTAATAGAATTTTTTTATGGTTTTGTATTTTAATTGTAGTTTTGCATTGTTATTTGGAAATAAGTTTATGGTCAGATAATGGTATTGTTAAATTTTATGTTTCGTGTACGCGTAGTTGTGTTAGCTTTGAGTTTGGTTTTGGCGAAGAGGAGAATTTTGATTTAGTATTGTTTGTTTTAGATATCAAGTTTGATAATTTTTTTTGGTTTGAAAATGTTGAAGATAATCAGGTGTGAATTTTTTTAGTTTTACTAATTGTTGAATGAGTTAGATAAGTTGAGCTAAGGATTTTGTGGAATATTTGAGAAAGTTACTCGAAGGAGATAGATAACTTTAATTTCATGAATTTGTTGAATAATTGGGAAAGTTTTTTTTATGGAGATAGATAAGTTTGCGTTCAAAAGTATGTGGTAAATTCGAGAGTTGTTTGATATGGAAATGGAAAATTGAGTTGTAATAATTATACGGTATATTTGTGAAAGTTGTTTTGATGTAGAGAAGGTTATTTTGAGTTAAGGATTTTGGGAAATGGAAAATTGAGTTGTAATGATTATACGGTATATTTGAGAAAGTTGTTTTGATGTAGAGAAGGTTATTTTGAGTTAAGGATTTTGGGCAATAGAAAATGTAGTTGTAATAATTATACGGTATATTTGAGATAGTTGTTTTGATGTAGAGAAGGTTATTTTGAGTTAAGGATTTTGGGCAAAGGAAAATTGAGTTGTAATAATTATACGGTATATTTAAGAAAGTTGTTTTGATGTAGAGAAGGTAATTTGAGTTAAGGATTTTGTACGATTTCGAGTAAATAAGTTGATGAACATAGATAAGTTGAATTAATGATTGTGTGGTATATTTAAGAATGTTTTGAGATAAATCTAGGAAAGTTCGAGTTGAGGATTATGTGAGATTTTGTGTAAATAAGCTGATGAGCATAGATGGGTTTTAGTTAATGGTATTGTGGAGAAGTCGATTAATTATTTTGAAGTTGCAGATACGTTTAGTTAGTGTTATTGAGGTACAGGATATGAATGATCTGAGGTAAAGGCATTTTTGAATGATTGAAGAATCATTTTAAGGTTACTGAGAGTTTTGGGTTAACGTTATAGAACGATATTTAAGCAATTAATTCGATGATTATCGATGAATTGAGTTAGCGGTATTGTTGAAAATTGAGGATCTTTGTTTGTTTTTTTTATATTTGTTGCGAGTATAGTGAAACATTGTGATGGGGTTTTTTTTAATTATTTAGAATTGATACATTGTATTGCATAGAATGTTAAACAGTTATGTTGATTAGTGAAGTGATATTTTTGGGGGAATTATGTTTAATTATGTGTAGCACTTGTAATATATATATTTTTTGCTTTTTTTGTTTTAGTTAAAATTACTTTACTCTGTATGTGTCGCCTCATATGTCATGGGTTACATTATCAATTTTATGTTTATATTTTTTTTTCTGAAAGTTTCAACTGCATTTGTGATTTCTGGAATTCATTTCTCAATATGGAAATTCGAATGTATTGAATGTAGAAGAAATTGTTTTTTTTTTTTCTCTCAAAATTTTTTTTAAAGTATTAATCGATATAGTAATTTTTTTAACGATCGGATTTGCATTGTTTTTTTTTTGTCTTGATTTTCATTCTGTTTCTTGTGCTGGCGTTTGCGGCATGCAGCAAATCGTTTGCACAGGGAATGGCATGTGCAATTTTTTTTCTGCCTTTGTAAACATTGGGGGTGCATCCTGATCAAATGCACACTCATAGTTTGCAATTCTAAATTTAATCGCATTAATTTTTTTCTTAATTTCAAAATGTAACCAATGCTTGTAGTGAATTTTTTAAATTTCTTCGGCTATTAAGCATTCTTAGAGGTTATAAATTTTTTTTACCGTTTACACTATTCGCTTCAATTGATAGAATTTTAATTTGCAAATCTGAATTTAATTACATTATTTTTTTAATTTTAAATTGTAACCAATGCTTGTAGTGAATTTTCTAAAGTTTCTTAGGCTATTAAGCATTCTCGGAGGTTATTTTTATTTCTCTTAACCTACGCACTATTCGCTTGAATTTCTAATTTTATTTTAAAATAATTTATTTAGTTTTCTTTATTTTACGAAAGATTGTTATCGTTGTTCTTAGTGAACCATTGCAATTTCTTATGCTTTGAGTACTGTTGAAGGTTAAAAAAGTAATTTCTTTTTCGTGGTGTCTGAGACATGCACATCATATTAGTCGTGTCAGGATTTCGATGTTATACGATTATGAGGTGTCTGTTTCTTGGCGCCACGTTTGTATTGATTATATATGTTTTCACTTGTACGTATTTTTTATCACAAACTATTTTGTTCGATGCTCGTATGTGTGGTTATTGTGAGTATCGAAGGTGTTATATATGCAATTTTTGAATTTACTATGTGTTACTCGTCTTAATTTTTTTAATTATTTAGTGGCACATGATTCTTTGTGATTATTCAATAATTTCTATCTGTTATTCTATGTATGTTGTCCATGTGAATTGTTTGGTGACCCATTCCGCAATTTTTTTTCGTTACATGAATTTAATTGTAGTGTTTAGTAGTTAATTTTTTTCCCTCTCACCGCTAACGAAATTGGGACTTAATTTTTGGAAATTACTTTATAATTTTTTTTCCTTCTTCTCCTTTCTGTTACATTTTTTATTTTAAGTTATGAGAATGGGGAGGTTGGTGCTTGGAGTCTGCGGTGGATGTCAAATGGGGTCATGTTTGTCTTTCTATACACTGGTTTTGGTGTCATGACTAATATGGTTTCCCTGAGAGACAATTCTTTCTCTTACAGCATGCATCAGCTACTTGTTCACCACCTGTCGGGGCCAGAAGATGACCGAGCTCTCATACAGTTGAAGGACTCCAGTGGAAGGCATCGTCTAAGGATTGGAGAGAATTGACGTGTTTACCTCCCCCTATCCCTATGAGACATTTACAGTTGAAGGACTCCAGTGGATAGCATCGTCCAAGGATTGGAGAGAATTGATGTGTTTACCTCCCCCTATCCCTATGAGACAGTTACAGTTGAAGGACTTCAGTGGATGATATTTTCCAAGGATTGGAAGGAATTTCTGAGTCCCGGTTCTCCTGATGGGACAATTCTGTTTATGTTATTGTGAATTTTTTTTTGTGCTGTGTATTTGAGAGAGAGGAGGAGTGATGGGAAGCGCGGATTATTCAACAGAACTTCAAAATTTCGAAGTCAGTTTTGTGGAAGTCGTTTCTTTTCCCCTCACTGAGGGGTTGAATTCCTCGGCAAGGGTGTGCCGAGAAGGTTCCCGCGTCTGGGGGTCACTGGACCCATAAATTGTGGGGTGCGTCAACAAATTTCGCGCGTTTCCAAGTCCATCAACCCTCGGGGTTTCGAACAGTGTATCTCTGCGCTGGTTCTGGACCAATCAGCGATAATTACGTGAACAAGACAAAGAGTCCGCTCTAGAATTTCTAGGTGAAGAGTCGTAGAATAAAAACGGGACGCACCCCGATTTTGGCAGACTCTGATCACGATTTTGAGACACAAAAGTGCCGATCCCTGAGCTATAGACTATCCGCGGGGCTCCGGGCGTCGATCATGCCCATTCTCCCACTCCGTGCAACCTCTCTCAAACTAAGTTAAATTTTGATTTTGTATTAAAGTAAATTCACAAATATATGTGTAAAGAAATAAATTTAATAATGTTTAAAAACTATACGATCAGTGTATAATTTATTGTGAGATGAGTTTCATTAATTTATTATTTAGAATTAGTTAACTTAATTAATAGTCATGATGCGATGTGAAATTGGAAATCTGGGTTAAGTTTATAGAAATTAAATATCAATATATATATAAATATATATATATATATATATATATATATATATATATATATATATATATATATATATATATATATATATATATATTTATATTTATACGTATATTTATATATTATTGGATTTAAAAACAATTGATTTCTCTTTGAAATGACATATACGAAATAACGCAGGGAAGTGTATAATACTATGGGAAGAAAAAAAATTCAAACAGGCGTGTGTGTGAACATCAATTGGCCATCCATGAAAAACGACACGCACACAAGCATGTCTGCACACGCACACACACGCAATGTTATTTATTTTACACTAAATTTTCCTACACATATATATATATATATATATATATAACTATGAGAACTTTCCTTAACCACACGATTTCCGTTTTCCCATGATTTCCTTTGTTTTATACACAAAGGAATTTGATCTGGTGGCTAGAGGAACATTACATTACCTGACGAAAATTAAATTTGTCTACACGGGACTATTTTAAAATTTTAAGTTGGTAATCTATATATATAAAGGAGAAAATCGACCCACACACTCATTCACTCACTCATCACGATATCTCCGGAACCATTAAATCTACAGACTTGAAATTTGGTTGGCATGTTCTTTTCATGGAGTAGATATCTGTTCTGAAGAAATTTGTGAAAATCGAACCCACAAGATGCGTTACGGGGGATTAAGGGTCATTATAGATAATTATTGGCATTTTTTAACTATTAGACGTACTGACTGGAAATTTGGTATGCAGGTTCCTTTCATAGATTAGAGAACAAAATGGGTTTTGAGTAAATCGCCCCTCCCCCTCATGTTGCTTTGATGGGTCTTAGAGGCATTGTTGACAATTATTTCTATTTTTAAACTATTAGGTGTACAGTCTTGAAGTTTGGTAAGCAAATTCCTTTCATAGAGTAGACATCCACTACCAAAAAAGTTTCGCGAAAATAGACTCCCAATTAGCGTTGCAAAGGATTAAGGAGCATTGCAAGTAATTAATTCCATTATTAAACAATTAAATGTAAAGTTTTGAAATTTGGTAAGCATATTCCTTTCATAAAGTAGAGAGTCGGCACAAAGTGGGTTTCGCGAAAGCCTAGCTCCAAGGACATTTCGGGGGATTAAGGATTGAAAATGATAAATATTTCCGTTTTTACAATATTACACCTACGTGCTTGAAAATTGGTAGACATGTTTCTTTCATGTAATAGAGTTTATCTAACAAAATGTTTTGTGGATACCGAGCCCTAAAGGGTAGGGGGTGAAACGGATCAAGGGGAGGTATAGAAAAAGAATTCCTGTTTTTTGAATTTTTATACCCGCATACTTGAAATTTGTTAAGCATGTTTCTTTCATTGAACAGAGATCCACTGAGAATTAATTTTACGGAAATCGAATTCTGAGCGGAGTGGGGATCTTACTGGCACATATTGAGAAAAAAATTCCCGTTTTCGAACAACTAGGACTATAATAATGAAATTTGGTTCGCCTGTTTCTTTTGTTGAATTGAAATCCGCTAAGGAACTGTTTTTTCGGAAATCGATTCTCAACTGGTTTATGGTGCTTATTGATCAAAAGATTCCTTTTTTTGAACTATTAGATTTCGACTTGAAGTTCGGCACGCATGTTTATTTTACTGAGTAGAGATCTATTAAAAATTGTGGAAATTCGCTCATTGGTTACGTGAGTATAACAAATCATTCTACCTTAATTTTAGAGTTTTTAGAAACTATTAATTAAGAGTTCTGTTCTTTTTATAACAAGAGATGAGATTATAAGTATAAGTATATTTCTCAATACAAACGAATTCTTAGTGCTTGGACTTTGATATAAATAAATTTATATATATATTAGGTTGGGGAAAAGAAATCCATTATTTTTTTCGGTAGATGGCTGTAGTGTCGATATCTCGTGAAGTATCGATCAAATAATTTCAAATTTATGCTCGTTGTCAAGGTAAGAGTTTAAACTAAAATAATTTTTATTTGTTTGGTTCATTCAGTTGTGAGTTACAGTGTGTTAAAAATGGAAGTCAACAAAGAGAAAATTCGATACATTTTACACTTTTCTTTGATAACGGTGAACATGTGAACCAGGCGGCTGAAATTTTGAATGGTGTTTATGGTATCGATACTGTAACAGCTAGTTACGGGCAATTTTGGTTTCGACGATTCCGTTCAGGCATTTTTTATGTTAAAATGCACCTCACACAGGCAGCCCCGTCGTCCAAAATGTCGATAAAATCACAGAAATAATAAAAGTTGACTGGCATGTTAGTAGTCGTAGCATCGCCCGGGAGCTAAAAATCGACCATAAAATAGTTTAAAATTTTTAAGCAAAGTTGGATTCTAAAAGAAGCTTGATGTTTGGGTGCCACACCAATTAACACCAAAAAAACCCATGATGAATCGAATTACCATCTGAGAAGCCTTGGCCAAACGGAATGAAATCGAGTTATTTCTGAAGTGGATGGTGACCGCGGATGAGAAATAAGTCACATACGACAATATTGTGTGAAAACGATTGTGGTCAAAGAGTGGTGAAGCAGCTCAAACGGTGGCCAAACTAGGACTAACGGCCAGGAAGGATCTACTGTGTATTTGGTGGGACTGGGAAGAAATAATTTATTATGAGTTGCTTCCGTATGACCAAACACTAAATTCATATCTCTACTATCAACAACTGGACGTTTGAAACAAGCGATTGACCAGAAACAGCCAGAATTGCCTAACAGAAGAGGTGTTGTGTTCCATCAGGACAACGCCAGGCCACACACATCTGCAGTGGCTCGCCAGAAACTCTGGGAGTTTTGTTGGAAAGTTTTAACGCATCCACCATTTAGCCTGGATCTGGCACCAAGTGATTACCTTCTTTTCCTGGCATTTCAAAACTTACTGAGTGATAAAAACTTGGGATCAAGTGAAGATTGTGAAAATCAATTACTAGAGTTTTTCGCCAAAAAGAACCAATACTTCTATGAGAGAGGCATTATGAAGCTACCTTTGAATTGGCAACAAATTATACAACAAATGGTGCATACTTGTCCCAAATCGGACAATCTGAAATATGTTAAATAAAGTCATTCAAAAATAATAGATTTATTTTTTCCCAACCTAATATTTCGTATATATAAACAGTATCTATATATATAAAAGAGAAAAGCGACTCACTCACTCACTGACTAATCACGATATCTCCGGAACTATTAAACCTACAGATTTTAAATTAGGTAAGTAGGTTCCCTTCACGGAGTAGACATCAGCTAAGAACGGAATTTGCAAAGATCAAACCCCAAGGGGCGTTATGGGGGTTTAAGGGGCGTTATAGATAATTATTTCCATTATTAAACTATTACATGTACAGTCTTGAAACTTGGTACACAGAATTCTTTCATAAAGTAGAGATTCCCTACATAATAATTTTTACGAAAATCGACCACCAAGGGGCGTTGATGACGCTTAAGGCGCGTTACGCATAATTATTTCCATTTTTAAACTATTAGACGCGTAGTCTTGAAATTTGGTAAGCGGATTCCTTTCATAGAGTACAAATCCGCTACAAAACGGGTTTTCTCAAAATCGACTTCCAAGTGGAGTTGTAGAGAATTAAGGGGCGTTATAGGCAATTAAATCCTTTTTTAAACTATTAGACGTAAAATCTCGAAATTGAGTAAGCAGATTCCATTCATTCAGTAGATATCCGCTATAAGATGGGTTTTGTGAAAATCGCTTCCTAAGTGGCGTTTTGGAGCTTAAGTAGCGTTATAGATTATTATTTCCATTTTTAAACTATTAGACGTACAGTCTTGAAGTTTGATAAGCGGATTCCTTTCACAGAGTATGGATCCGCTACAAAATGGGTTTTGTAAAAATTGACCCCCCAGTGGCGTTGTGGAGAATTAAGGAGAATTATGGATATATATATATATATATATATATATATATATATATATATATATATATATATATATATATATAGGCAATTAACTCCTTTTTTAAACTATTAAACGTAAGATCTTTAAATTGAGTAAGTAGATTCCACTCATTGAGTAGATATCCGCTATAAGATGGGTTTTGCGAAAATCGCTTCCTAAGTGGCGGTGTGGAGAATTAAGGGGTGTTGTAGGCAATTAACTCCTTTTTTAAAATTAATATACGTAAAATCTTGAAATTGAGTAAGCAGATTCCATTCATTGAGTAGAGATCTGCTATAAGATGGGTTTTGTGAATATCATTTCCTAAGTGGCGTTGAGGGGGCTTAAGGGGCGTTATAGATAATTATTTCCATTTTTAAAATATTAGACGTGCAGTCTTAAAATTTCGTAAGCGGATTCCTTTCATGGTGTAGAGATCCGCCACCAAATAGTTTGGGGTAAAAGTGATCCCCAAGGGTCACTGAGGGGTATTAAGGGGTGTAATAGATAAATATTGACGCTTTTCAACTAATAGACCCACCTGCTTCAAAATTAGAAGGTTTGTTCCGTTCATGGAATAGAGTTCATTTACAAAGAGTTTTTCGAAAACGGACCCCCAAAGGAGTGGGGTTGCGAGGGATTAAGGCGTGCTATAGGAAAATTCCTGTTTTTGAATTTAACCCATTTACTTGAAATTTGTTGAGCACGTTTCTTTAGTTGAATAGCGTTCCCCTAAGAATGGATTTTATGGAAATCAACTCCAGGGGGGGGAGGGGAGAGTTATTGGGGCGTATTGATAGACAAAATTCCCGTTTTTGAACTGCTAAGACTATAATAATAAAATTTGGTTTGCATGCTTCTTTTGTCTAATTGGAATCCGCTAAGAATTCTCTCAACGAGGTATTGATGATAAAAATTCCGTCTTTGTACTGTTAGATTTAGACTTGAAATTTAGCACGTATATTTATTTTATGGAGTAGAGTACCACTGAAAGTTGCTTTGGTGGAAATCCACTTGATTATTTGGTTTAGTGAGCACAACATATCTTTCTACTTCTGTTTTAGATATAAATAGAAATTAGATATTATAATTTATGCCCTTTTTATATCAAGAGGCGAGAGTTACAGCTATAAATTTATTTTTCAATGCAGTCGAATTCTTAATGCTAGCTATCATTAATTCATGTATATGTAAACAGTATACATTTATACAACATCGTTAAATACCCAGTGAAGCGGGTGGGTAACGGCTAGTATATTTACATAACATGATGAAATACCCATCGAAGCGGGTGGGTGATGACTAGTTAATTTATAGTAACCGTTGTGTTGGCAAATCAAAAGAATTAAGTATCGCGAGATATGTAAGAGGGCTCAGATCCATATTGAAGAAAAGGAAGGAAAAAAACATCCAGAAAACTGGACCATAAAGAACCCACCATAGAATGACGTGTATGACAGAAGAGGTGGTGTTGTCTGAATAGTCACACTTTTATTTTCATATGTTTGCACGGATGGGGCGCAGCGTAGTGGTAGGTACAATCTGGTTGTATCTGAGGAATAACGCACAGGCAGACAACGTGGCAATTTGGTCTGCGATGGCAACACATAGGATAGGACAGCAAGTTTTCTCTGGTTCATATTAATAGCATTATGATGGTCCAACGATACATGTATGACATTTTACGTCCTGTGTTACTCCTCTTCCTTCAAGGTGTTCCCAATGTCCTTTGTCAGAAGCTGGTTACAAGACTATTAACCTCTTCTCTGATGTGTGTGTGTGTTTTACTTATCAAGCACATCTGGGATATGATTGGATTCCTATTACACGCGCTCTTCCTCTATTCAAAATATAAACTCTGGAGCGACAAGAGATGTACGCCATCTATACCTTCATTGACTCTGAAACTAGATGTGTTGCTTCGTGTATTGTCGTCCATGACAACCGTAGTGAGTTACGTAGATTTCACTCTGTATTATTTATTAAAATTATCCATGAAAGATAAACGTCTCATAACTTGTGTGTGTTAGTTATTAGCTTAACCCTGATAGATGAGTTTCTTCCTTGGCGTTGTCATTTTACTGTACAATTTAATGTACTAAAACTACTTTAAATGCAAAGTAAAAATATAAAACGAAATTTTATATTATTAATTTATTTATATTGTCGCATGAATAAAAGTACTGTGGAATTGGGTACTCCAGTAAAATGATCACAATCTCGCTAGTCACAACTCAACACTACTCCACAAACTGAATATTCCTTTAGCTTATATACTGTCATGGAAAGTTCCAGAGCTTTCCACATCTATGTGACGAATCTATTCGGCACTTTTCCACTAATAATCTTAGGAGTCTTTGGGGATTGTAAATTCGCGTATATTTCCAATCAGCTCTAAAAGAAGAAAATGGGATATGTAAATGAATTAAGGTATTTAAGGAGAGCTTTGTAAATTAGCAGATAGAAGGAGATTGAGTCAAGATCAGTAGTGACAAAGTTAATAGGATTCAAGTGGATTGCGTGTTTAGAAAATTGCTGTTTTTATTCAGCGAAGTAGCATTAGAAGGATTGATCTACTTGGAGCGAACGACATTACATCCAGGTGATATATTATAACTTAGTTTTCTGACCACAAGAGTTAATATATATTAAAGTTAACGAAAATTTAATGAAGGTTAATTCTAGTTGCGTATATTTCTCGGTCCTCTTATTCCGGTAAACCCGTTTGATATTGAGAATAGTAGTTGATTAATATCATATTTTGTAATTTAATTTAATAGTAAACGTAAATCCCTTTGGCGTAGATATGTTGTTAAATATTTGTAATTAGAAGATTTCTAATTGAATCTATTAAATAAATATAATTTGTTATTATACAAATGGCGTCTGGTCATTCTTTTCCTCAAGTTAATCTTAGTGTCCAGAGTGGAACCCAGGGGTTTCTCACAACTATAATTACAGTTAATATTTATAAATGCAATAACAACTACTAATAATAAAAACACGAGATACAGAATCTAAATTCAATGCAAAGAAAACAAAAGTTTTTTTGTGTTTGTCACTCGCATCCGGGCACGTAAGTCTGAGCAGTAGTACATGTCCATGTCAACCGAAGTTAACTATTTTTGCTACAATAGAACCTGCCAAAGCTTAACATAAAACTGTCTTAATCTCTAATTAATGTGACGATTATCACATCGGATTAACAAAGATTATCATGCTATACTTTCCACGCGATTATACGAGATATTTTCTTAACCAATGTGTCATCCGAGATTGCAATTATTTATGACCAAAAATATTCAAATTTGAGGAACCGCAGAGGACTATTTAAAAGTCCAGCATACATTATCTATCCACAAGTATACAAGAAAATACTAGAATCCTACTATTCAGTAATTTCATATATGTTTACGCATTGGCTGCAATTTTATACGATAGAAAAAACGAGAAATTAAATCATGGAGACCTTTCGCAAAGCAGTAATACTCAAAAAACTTCTAACGAACTGTAACACTTTAGAAAAAATATATGCTGGCACTAAATGAGTAATGATTTTTATTCAGATTTCCTTTCAATATTGTTTACTTTAATGAATAAAATTAAATATATATATTTTTATTGAAAGATTTATTTACAATTTCATGGACTTTATTTAATGATAGATTTTAAAACTTATGAGAATTGATGTAGTATTCAAGAAAATGATAATATAAAATTAAAATGATTAAATTAGTGTTATATTTAGAAAGTTAATTTCACATTTATGAAAAACTATTTGAGTTTAAATTAAGGAGAAATAATGTAAGATTTTTTTCAATGTTCTAACTATAACAACAATGATGAAATGAAATAGAATTTAAATACTTTGAACAGTGTGGAAATATTTTGAAGGATTTTTTGTTCATTTTCAAGACAAAAATACCCTTGTTAACAGCTGCGCAGTTCTGAAAGAAGTTCCATCAGAATAGTAGTAAAAAGTGACAATATTCTTTTATCTGTTATTAGTTCAGCTTGCGTATTAGCTTGCTTAGTACTAAACTAAGGTTGTAAATCAGTAAAAAAAGTAAGATTATGAAAAAGAACGACTTTTTTCGAGTATATAAGAAAGTGGGTGCTTACAGATTTGCTTCTCTTACGGTTTTTTTTTAAATCCCCAGCTTACAAAGAATGATGTATCCATAATACTCCAGTGCTCTTAATGAATTAATTATTAATTAACAACTACAAAATAAACGTTTTTACAGAAAATAAATAAACATTTTCATAAAAACTATTACTGAATGAAACTAAAAAAATGTGCTTACGGGCAGCATTTGAGAATAAACGAGTGGCCGGGATAGTTGAGTGATTAAGGTTCAAACACCTGTCCCTCGCTGTCTAGTTTTCACAGAATGGTACCACAAAAGTCTCACAGTGTAGATTGGCTAATGTACATTAAACCTTTTGAGGATTAGATTCATCTCAGAGTGTGATGTGGAGGTTTGTAGAATGAAATTTCAGCTCAAATGTCATCCGTGTCATGTGACTGAGGCAAAAAATTTAGATGTCTGTTACTAATAGTCCTCGAGTAACTTCAAAGAGCGTAGACAATAAGCAATTCATCAAACAATTCTAAAGAAACATACATTCTATCTTATCATTTTCATATATTCAAACTTATCTGTACTTCTGAAATCGAACAACACTTATGAAAATAAAAATATAATTTAATATACACAGGGTAATTTTTAATAAAATATAAGAAATGAAGTATTTGAAGTATTTATATTTTTAGCATTATATCTTATGCTAGCGAATACATCGGAAGCTAACATATTTTTATAATACTCGAGCAATGTTATCCGTTTCTGTACGACTGAGCTGTGAATAAGTTTAAAATTATTGGCATCATTCTTACAAATCAATATATATATGTACATGTATTAATTAATTTAAATATTTTATACTATACTTTTTACTAGTTTAGGTACCATGACTTGGAAAAAAAATCGGAAAGGTGTTGGAATGTTATAAATGAATAAAAGCCTGACATCTTTGGGAAATAGACTGTGAAACGTTCCTTCATCACATATCGAAATGAATTTGGGCCTTGAAGTGGAGAGGCCTGGATAGAGAGGTAGCTTCCTGATTAGTGGACTGCAATGAGCAAGGGGGTGTGGTTACGGTGACTGCTTCGCAGACATCCAATGTGATGGAAATATTTTCAGAGTAAGTGGACGAGAGACTCGTCTGCTATTGGTCGAAAAGAATCAGTGAGTTAACACTCTATTCGGTGCCTTGAAGTTATGGAACAGAAATTAATTAAAAAAAAGTGCTTGCCTGTGTGGGTTGCAGATTGAGAATAAATTAAAATTAAGAAAGGGGAAACATGTTAGTAAAATGAAAAAAATAGAAAATGGTCATTCGCCACGAGGGGAATGGCGCAATTAATTACTAAGGGGGATTATACAAGTCCAGAAGGATTCTTCTGGGTTTCTTAGTATTGACATTGGGGTTGTAATTTTCAAGATTTAAGGCATTAAAGTTGCTAGAATTTGGCGGATTATCAAAACATTTAATTGCCATTTTTTGAATATATATTTTTAAAAGGATAAATGTTGATAGCTTTGTAAATATCTTTATATTTAGTTTATCTACAAGCCTTAGTTATATTCCTGATTAAAGCATTTTGGGCATTTTGTAAAAGTTTAATGTTTGAATTAGCTGCATAGTCCCACACAGGACAAACGTACGTTAAGATGGGTCGCAAAATAGCAGTATAGCGAAGTACTTTGTTGTAACGATTCATTTGAGAATTCAGGCAAATTAAGGGATACATTGAGTGCAAGGCGTTCCGGAATTTTTCACACGCGTATATGATGTGTGGTTCCCATGATAAATTTTTGTCTAGGAGTACTCCTAGGTATTTTGTGCTCTGATACCAGAGTAGTGTGGAATAGAGGGTTGGTGGTGTGACTGGTTTTCTTCTTCTGGTGAAGAGTACGCCTATTGTTTTATCTGCATTAATTTTTATTTTACGTGTGTTAAAAAGTTTTCTAGAAGGTTTAGGAGTGAGTTGAGTGCACGGGTGATAGTGTCATGATTTTTAAAAGTAGCCAGGATAGCAGTATCATCAGCGTAAATATTAGTACGGGTTTGAGGGTGAGTAGGTATATCATTAATGTATATTTTGAATAGTAGGGGTCCAAGGAGAATACCCTGAGGACAACCACAATTGATATTAAAAGAAGAAGAAAGAGTATCATTCACTCTTAGTTTGAAGGATCTGTTAACTAAGTAAGAATTAATGAGATGAATTAAAGTAGATGGAAAATTGTCAGTGATAAGTTTGTAGATGAGTCCAGACCCTGTCAAAAGTCTTCTGAATGAAAGACAACCCCAATGGACCTGCCTCTCAGAACTCCAGAAGAGATTTATTCAGTAAGGCTGAGCAGTGGGTTGTAAATAGAAACATGCCTGGTAAACCCATATTGATTAGGATTAATGAAGTTGGTATCATTAGTAAAAGTATATAATCTATTGAGAATTATATGTTCTGCTTCTTTACTTAAAATGCGTAGAAGAGAAATTGATTTGTAACTATTGGGATGATGACTGTTATGCAGTTATTTCGCAGTTTTGGAAAATGTCTGAGAATTAAAATTTCATTAATTAAATATGTTTCTATGAGAATCATTTTAAGTGGAAAGTTTTTAACCATTTTATTGATCATGTTATCGCTTTTTGTCGCTTTGTTATTGGGGAGAATTCTGGCGTAATCAGTGATTTCGTCTGGGTTAGTAGGAGCAATGGGAAAGGAAGGTGGGTGTTTGAAAAAGTCTTCTAAAATGTTAGTAATGTTATCATCAATAGGGTAAATTTTATCATCAGTCCTTTTGTTGGAATGTTGTATCTCCAATATGCTGTTTCATATGGAATTCTTATATGACGTATTTCCGTGATTTAAGAAGCCCTGGTGCATGCACACGTCTTGCGGAGGAGGCAAATGTAATAAAATTCCATTAATTCAATCTTTTGTAGCTTTTTATTTATCTATGGTCCATTCCATCTGGACACGCGTTTAATTAATAATCTAGCCACCCGCAGATCCAGAGTATGTTGATCTACATTCATCCACCTCCAAATCATGTGATTTCTCGTAGGTTATAAATAACGAGATTTCTGGAATTCGCGCTCTATTATGCCTTTGTCCTTAATCATGTAGCCAGCTGCACTACGCGTTGTGTGTTTGTTCTGTGTAGTGTCGTGTAGTTTATGTTTGTAGTAAGCCTATATGTTTCAAGATGTGCAATAAACAGGATTTACTAATCACAAGACTGCTTCATCAATAACATTGAATGCGCAACATCAACCAGCATAGAGAATGTTCACTTCCAACGGTCACACCCTGTCCTTTTGTTGTTTCAGTAATATTATCCACTTGCCACTACAAATCATACACCATTATAAATTTTATTATATATATATATATATATATATATATATATATATATATATATATATATATATATATATATATATATATATATATATATGTATATATATATGTATATATATATATATGTGTGTGTGTGTGTGTAATTGAATTATTCTATGGTGCAGACGTTTTGCTTTCAGAATTTCCTTTATACCACCCTGAAAAAATCTGCTGAATGTTGGTAACTACATTTTTTAACATTTTTAAGTAAACATTTAAACAATTACGAGAAAATTCATGTCATTGTAATAAAAACGGGGGGCCTTGATTAGAGCACCTCACGCTTTTTCCCCAATGGCATTAATTTTCTCGTTAATCATTTTATTGCTATATTAAGAATTTTTTTACTTCTTAGTTCGATTAACCATAAATGCGTGTTTGTTAGTTTTTTAAACTATAATGTTTTGGAAGGATTTCCATGATCAAATAGTCGAGTCAGTAAATCTAGAAAAACATTCATACACTGATGGAGAAAAAAATCCCACTGCCAAGAAAGCATTATTTCAGACTAATGAAGCTTTGACAATACATTTGTCTGGGTAATATATTTAATTGGTCAAAGTTTCAGGATTACAGGTTAATGTAAACACGAGAAGATCCTTTTCAAATGTGAAGTGATGGCACAATAATAACCTGTGTAACCGCCTGAATTTTGAATGCAAGCTTGTAAGCGTGCTTTTACCAGTAGCAGATATCAGTTTGCGGGAGGAAATTACATGCCTATGTCACTTGATCGGTCAGTATATGGACGTTTAATTCTGGTTGAGGATAATGTTACAGTTTCAATATAATGCTCTAGCCGTGGTTAATTGGGTAAAGATCTGGTGATTTAGCCGGCGAAGATAACACGTCAATAATCTATATAACATGTTAGGTGAGAAAATTCTATAGAACATGATGGTACACATTATCCTGTTGGAACCCCCCCTGAGTAATGCTCGTAGATGACAGCGCAACGGGTTGAATTGCCACACTGACGTACAAGTTTGCTGTGAGGGTGCATGGAATGACCAAAAATGTCCCCCTGCTAATGTAGAACATTGTTCCCAATACCTTAACTCCTGGTGAAAATCCAGTGTGCCAAGGTCATAGAATGTTTGTTTGCAGCACTGACCAAGTCTTCTTTTAATCAATATATAACCATCATTGGCACCATAATAGAAATAGCTTTCCTCGGAGAACACAGGACATCTCCAATAGCGTGGCATCCAATATAATTTCTGGAGTAGCATCACTGAAGTCACAAATACCAGTGATTTGAAAATAATGGTATGGGCCCTAGAGGGCTGTACAATGAAACTGTGCAATTGCAATGAAATAATAACTTGTAAAACTAATTCATTAAAAAGTAATTGCTACATATTTTATACCAATAACCTTTTTTTCAAAATTTGAACCTATTGTTCCAGTTTATTGTGCAATAATAAGCTTATTGATACGCGTACAAATTAATTGGAGATATTTTTTCTCTTTCAAGCAACGAAGACATATAAAATTTTCTTTTTTAAAATTCTTGATAAATCTTGAAAATAATTCAAAAGATTACAATGTGTTTTGTATCATTTAATATTCATAGAGAAATGGAACGTTCAAAAAATTTTCATCTCGTTTTTAAAATTTACAATTATCTTAATTGTGGTAGTAGTATATAAAAGAAACAACATCTTGTAATATATTATAGAAGGACGTCCTGTTTTATATGCCATGTTCTTAAGTGTTATCCAGGCTGTTTTAGAAACTATGAGAAAGCTTCAAACAAGTGACAGTAAGCACCCATTAAGTATAAAAAAAATCAATAAGGAACGCTTAATGAAGAATGATCTAAAATGAAACATACATGCCTTATCAAGTTTCAAAAGGACTGATCAGCATATATTAAAACATCATTCCTGTAGCACTTTATGGGAAAAAAATAGAGCATGTATGCGAATGTAACTTAAAGAGGAAAAAAGAAACCGTAAGCTATTCTTCCTCCCAGAGAGGAGACATGACGTTGACTTATGTAGTGAGAATTTATTTCAGTGTACAGCCGATTAATAATTGCAATATAGGGTGACTCTCTACTAGACCGACAAACTTGTAGGATAGGTAGAGATTACAAAGACGAGTCGGAATCATACAGGTATGCAGAGTCGCAAATGCCGTAGATACGAGCTGTAGTGCAAAGAAGAGAAAACTGAAAAAAAAAACACATTGATGGGACAAAAACCATTTTATTAAATAGTTGTACTCCAACAGAAGTTTGAAATTACGATTAAAATAGTCTGGGAAGTCTGATAGCGACGCTGTATGCAACTCCCAACATTCTGGAAGATTTCTTCAGACAGTTTTGCGATATTTAACGCTGAAGAGAAGGTTTGTGAACATTAATGCAGATGGAACTTCTCAGTTGATATCCGTTTCCTGAGGTAGTTGAATGAAATCGTATTCAAACGAAGAACTGTCATCATGTTGATAGTGTATGGAGTTGCGGATTGTAACGGACACGCCACTTGCTGATTGTACTAGGAACGTTACCAAATAAGCGTGTTCCATATCACAAAACCTTTGCAAGTTCCAACAGAACTTTTTCTTTAACGAGGGAAATTAATTTTTTACCGAGTTAACGGGTACTTTTTGGTGCACGAGACGCCCGTTCCTTCAGTTGGAAGACCTCGGGACTCGAATATCTGTAGCTACCAGGAGGATACGTGATATGATGGGAATCGTCCAGAACGTAAGGAAACCCATTCAGAGCCACTGTCAGGCCTGCTAGATGACTTTTGGTCAAAATTTTGAACACCTGTTTTGTTACAAACTTTCAAATAAATGTTTTCTGTCTCATTAATGCGGTGCTGTTTTTTCTGTTCTTTTTCTCTACTTCTTTGCACCATAGCTTCCAACTACCACATTTTGAGACCTTGAATGCCTAAAGAATCCTGAGTCGTCTCTGTACTCCCTACACTCCCTACGTGTTTGTCATTGTTGTAGCGAATCTACCCGTATATGAGTGACAGTGCGTATTGAATACTGAAAAGTCATGCTTGAATTATATTGCTACCTATACTGCAAAGCTAATTGCAGTATAGGTAGCACAAATAGGTCAAGGCACAAAATAGATTATTTTACTATGAATGGGATTTACCAATCCGAAAACATGTGCACAATTGTATCAGCAACTCTACGTAATGCAAGTCGGGACAAACTCTTGGAATATTAGGTAGTTTTGGAGACCGTAGCAGATCAACTAAATACAAATAAATGCACGAGCTTAGATTTGTAGATTTCGTATAACACAACAACTTGCCATACCATTTTCAATAAATTCAAATTATGACTTAAAATATTCTCATCACGAAGATTAAATTTACTCGCTTCTACAACAGATTAATGAACGTTAATGAAAGATTTAATTCAGTGAAAAAAGGAACAATCTTTGTATCAATTGTTTCAGCTCCTCTCATAAAGTGGCTCTATGCAAAAGTCCGAGGAATTGTCCTAATTGTTCTAAGCGTCACAATTCACTTTTGTGTAGAAATTTCGAGAGAAATGTGGATAGACAAAGGAGTCCAGGTAGCGAAACTCTGCCAAATATGGAACCTAGAATCACCATCCCTACTTTAAATGTAAACAGTGAATGTTTCCAACCGAAGCAAACCATTCGTTCTTGTGTCGAATCGTTTGAAAACGGAGGGGAATTTGTGGGGTATTCTAAGGGTCATTCAACTATGCTCTTAAGCACAGCTGCAGTATATTGTCAAAACAGTCGCAGGGAAGTCTTTCCTCTGCGTGCCCTACTGGTCTCAGGGAGTCAAAGTAACCTGATCACCCACGAGGCTGCCTTGGCTTTGGAGGTGAAATGAGAAAGAGTAAACACCACTATTTACGGTGTTAACGAGACTTCTCAATTTATAAAAAACAAAGTGTCTATTGTTGTTTCAAGTAAAAACAGACAGTTTCAGAAACTAATGAAATTTCTTGTTGTACCGAAAATTACGGGTTTGACTCCAACAAATAAATTAGATATGTATTAGTGGGATAAAAATTCCTTAGTATATTAAGCTATCCGATGAGAATTTCTATTCGCCTAGAAAAATCGATTTGCTTTTATCAAATCAGATTTTCTTTGAAATTCTAAATAGTGGGAAATTTAAACTATCAGATGGGAAGTTGATATTGCAAAATACAGTATTCGGTTACGTAGCTAGCGGCGTCATGTCACATAATTACACTAATAAGAGCTATTGTGGACTAGTTTCTAATGCAAATGAGCTTAATAATAGTATCAAACGCTTTTGGGAAATTGCAAATTGTCCCGATTTTGAAATTCCTACAATGAGTAGAGAAGAAAAATTATGTGAGGAACACTTTACGAGAGTACTTATGATAGAGATGAAACTGGTCGTTTTATCGTCAAAATGCCTCTGTCAAAGGATCCGAGTTGCTTGGGAGATTTGAAAGAAATGGCAGTGCGTAGGCTTAGTTTATTGTGGAGAAGATTAGTTCAAGATGCAAAGATATTGGAATTATATGGAAATTTTATACATGAATATTTAGAAATGGGACGTATGGAAGAAGTAGTGGAAGATGAGGATTCTGCTATTGTGTATTATCTCCCTCATCATGGTGTTTACCGCCAAGAAAGCAAAACAACTCCTTTACTTGTAATTTTTAATGCATCCTCAATTACTACTTCAGGGGATTCGTTAAATTCTTTACTATTGAATGGTGGTGTTATACAAAGGGATCTCTTTTCAATTTTATTAAACTTTAGAACTCGCAGATTTGCGGTAACAGCAGTCATTAAAAAAATGCTTAGAGCATGAATTTGATCGATGAATCTCAGCGTGATTTATTACGCATTGTTTGGAAGGATAAATTGACAGTCCTGTCAAGATGTTTCGATTAACTACGGTTACTTACGGCACCAAGAGTGCACCATACCTTGCGACAAGATCATTGAAACAGCTTGACATAGATGACGGTGATAAATATCCATTAGCTGCCGAAGTTATAATGTCTGATGTCTATATGGATGATCTTCTTACTAGTGCAGACAATTTAGAATCTGGAAGAAAACTCCAAGTGCAACTAGTTTCAATGCTAAAGGGTGCTGTAATGAAACTCCACAAAAGGTCAGCTAGTAATCCATTACTTTTACTAGATTCAATGTGTCAAGTTAAGGACCTCTCTTATTCTTCTTCAACCGAGACCACGACCGTTGGACTCTTGTGGAAGCCACATCCTGATTCATTTGCTTTCAAGATTTCTCCCATGATCTCAAACTGTGACAATCTCATATTCACAAATAAATCAGTAATTTCTACAATCACAAAAATATTCGATCCGCTTGAACTAATTGGACCTGTAATAACCAGGGTCAGAATCTTACTCCAGTCTTTGTGACAGTTGAAACTTGATTGGAATGATCCGTTGCCTTTGAACTTAGTTTCCTATTGGAAATCCTTCATAGATGCTTTGGAATCTATAAACTGTCTCGACATCCCACGTTATTGTCTACAAGATAAGTCTATCAGAACAGAGTTGCATGGCTTCTCTGACTCGTCTGAAAAGACTTACGGTGCTGCACTTTACCTACGATGTATTAATACAAGTGGACAAATCTCTGTTAGACACCTATGCTCCAAATCAAAGGTAGCCCCACTGAAAGTATTGCTATACCCCGATTGGAACTTTGTGGTGCAGTGCTTTTATCAAAGCTTCTTAAAAGAACCATCGATGCCTTTAGAGTTAATATCAGTCAAAAAAAATTTACCTTTGGACTGATTCCAGTACTGTACTGGCTTGGATCAAAAAGCCACTTGCTCAACTTAAAAGATTTGTGAGAAACCGGGCCTTCATAATTCAGAAACTCACAGAAAGTGATTTTTGGAAACACGTGAATTCTGAAAACAACCCTGTAGACATCCTTTCAAGAGGTAATAGTCCAGATAAAATTCAACATTGTGAACTTTGGTGGTTTGTCCCACCTTTCTTACATCTGTATAATGAACTGGAACCTTACGATATTACTGCCATAGAAGGAGATGATCTTTTCCTACAAGAATTGAAAGAAACTTCGGACTTTCCTCTATGTGCATTATTAAAGAACTTTGAACCATTGGATATAATTAGTAATTTTTCATCATTTACTAAATTGCAGAGAGTAATTGCCTGGTGTAAGCGATTTATTGAAAATGCAAGACATCCAATGTGCCGAGCTATGGGACCTTTAAAGAGTAAAGAACTATCAGAATCTTTAAAGTGTATCATAAAAAATATTCAAAGAACTTCATTTTATAATGAAATTCAATATTTAGAAAAGGGAATTCCTCTTCCAAACTCATGTAAATTGTTAAACTTGCACCCGTTTTAGATGATAGTGGAATACTTCGAGTTGGAGGGCGGTTAAGAAACTCCCCTATTCCAAGAAATCAGAAACATCCCATGATAATTCCCAGCAAACATAATTTTACATATATTGTTATTTATCATTTTCATATTCTCTATTTTCATACAGGTGCTGAAAATACCTTAGCAAATATTAGGAATAGTTTTTGGATTTCATCCGCAAGAAATGTAGTTAGAAAAATTCTTAGAACATGCATGATCCCTGTACGAAGGTGAGTGCTAAAGGTTCGCAGCAATTATAACTGATTTGCCAGCTGCGAGAGTCACTGCTTGCAGAGTTTCCAGTCAGGTAGGTATTGATTATTGTGGACCCTTCTAGTTGAAAACTTTTTCAGGAAAATGCAGGCATATTAGGAAAGTCTAGGTTTGTGTTTTTATTTGTTTTACGGTTAAGGCTATCCTTTTAGAAATAGTTAGCGACTTAACTACAAAAGCCTTTCTTGCAGCTTTAAAACGGTTTGTGACTAGAAGAAGATTGTGACTGACCTGCATGTTCAGAGTGTAACGATGACAGGCCACATCTATCTGGATGTCATTCTGGAAAAACATGTACGTTTGTTTCGGGGCGCCATGGAGGCTGAAGTTCTGTTTATGGATGACAACGCCCGTCCTCACCGTGCAAACATTGTAGACGAATGCCTTTAATCGGAGGATATCACCCGTATGGATTGACCAGCATACTCACCGGACTTGAATCCAATAGAGCATGTGTGGGATATGCTTGGCCGATGAATTGCAGCCCGTCAACCCCCTCGCAGGTGTCTAACGAACTTCGGAGGGCATTGCTTGATGAGTGGTGTAATATTCCCCAAGATCAGATTGATGATTTGATACTCAGCATGCCTAGGCGTTGTAAGGTCTGTATTGCATTGTCCGGGAGACATACTCCGTATTAACCATCATAATAACCATTTTATACTGTTTTTTGTAAATAGGTTCTTTTTTGAAATTTGCTCCAGGGAATAAAAATTGGAATTTTTATTAATTATGTCAAACATATAGCATCTTTTTTGCTCTTTCCCTTTTGTTTAATAAATAGACTTTACAAATAAGTCAAATTTGTTTTGCTTCTGTCTCTTTCTTTGCCTGAACTTCATTATCCTTAATTTATGGATATGAGTGTAATTTAATTGTTGAATCACTTGAAAAGTGATATTTCAATTATGATTTAGAACAATTGTTCTCTGTTACTGTTTTACCTTCTTTGCATATAGTAGTAATAATAATTGAAGAAAAAGGAAGAAAAGTGTAATTGTAAAGTTATTATAATATATTTTAAAAGTTCATAGTTATTTTTCTGTTTAAACTTCCATAAAGTAGTAACTTCTGTTACATCTTAATTGGCATCAATTTTCACATTTTCCTGCTACTGCGGGATTTTATGAGTAGGAGTGTCCGGTTCATTGCTCTGGTAAATTTATTTCAGCTTTTCCTTTGTTTTCGAAAGCTATGTAAAAATTACATTTTTTATATAAAAAATTTCAAAACTAAGCTCTTTTATCAAGTTTTATAATAGTATATAATTTTATTCAATTTGATATGAAATTAACAATGGATGATGCATAATTTTTTTTTTTATAGCCATCTAAAATATGTTGAAGAAGATTCGAGCCATAAGAGGCTAGGTACTATATAAACTTCCTGAAAAGAAAAATTCTATTACATATTTAATGGTTTTAATCATATAATGACAAACAATTAAGAAGCAACTTACCACGCTAAGGTATGCTCCGAATAGTTTTTCAATATGATGAGAAATTTTAATTAGTGTTTGTCTATTGATTTGCGTGAACAATGTGTACATACTGAAACATATACATGAAACATTAAATCAGCTGATGCGTGAGATAATTAGAATGCGAGTTATAAAAATTATCCATGTTAGTACTCAGGAACTGACTGAACTGCATTTATTGCACCAAAACAAAACATCAATTTGAAGATGTTTTTTTAAATACAAATTGTAGTAAAGGTAGGTTAAAACTTTTGCAACATTTCAATAATAAAGAAAAATAAAACTTTCTAAGCCTTGTAAAAATTATATTTTGAATTAAAAAAAATAACAGATTATATATATAGACGCAACAAATTGACGTGCAATATCAATAATTAGTGCAATCACACGGTAATTAAAACTTTAAGGAAAAATCAGATAATTTTTTTTATGTATTTTCGACTATTTTGTAACAAAAAAGGCCAATTGTACTTTATTGCAAACTGTTTATTAATGAGTAATACAGCTGCTTTTAAATTCTAGAAGCATTTAATTGCTCATAAATTGTAAATAACTGAAAATAGCAAATAACAAATCCATTCTTCTTGCCAATAACAAAAATAACCTATAAACTATTAAATATGTAGAAACAGTATTGCTACAGAAATGAAAACACGTTTTTTATAACTCGGAGAGACTTTTAAAATTACATTCAAGTTGACTTCGTATAGTAACTAAACACTCACTCATTTACGAATTTAAAATACAAAATTTAGAGTATTTTACGAGAAGAACTTCTATAGAATAGCTTGGTGATATTCAATTATAGTTCAAGTAAATGTCAGAATTTGAAGTTTTAAAGGAAAGTAGTTAGAGAAATTTCAGCTAATAGAAATAATGCAGAGCATTTATAATTAAAGCAAGGTGAATCATTTTGGAAACTTTAATTTAAATTTTGTCAGTTACTTTAGGGGATGCTTAAGTACTAATTATTATTCCTCTTTATGATTACAGAATTGTTTCGCTTCATTTGGTGTAGTAATGCTTACAACAACAAATGTACAAAGTTATGAACCTTCGTATAATTTTAGTATGCGTATTTATTTCTATACCTGGATACATCGTGATAGTTTCATTTTAATTTACATCAAATATTCGATACATCAGTTTTGTATTTCAGGAGTAATATAGTATTACTATGAATAAAACTTTTTCCGACTGTACTGTCATAAAGGGAATCGGGACGTTCTCGATAACACCAAAAAATACATTAAGTATACTCATGTACATAAATTAAGGATGATTCAGAATCACACAGAAGTTGAACTCTAAAATAAAAGTTTCACCTGTAGAATTATCACACACATCTTGAAGAAGAACATGCAAATTACAGGAAATCACCAAAAGGCGCGGATAGTACGTCACAACGGCGAGAGTGTTAGAGAGGGGTTTATAAGGAATGGTGGCAAATAAGTAAAATTGTTCACAAGCCCTTTAAAAGCTTTTCAGTGCAATAACCGCATAGTTATGGCACAAAGGAAGCATTTAGATGATTTTTTTACGTGGTAGAATTATTGAACGACTGGAATGTGAACGTACCCAGCTGGAAGTATCCCAGGATTTTGGAATCGCCCAGAGTGTCATCTCCAGACTTTGGCAACAATTCCAAGATGGTGGTAATGTGAGTAGATGTTACAGCACAGGTCGCCCCCGAGTTACAGTGCTGAATGAGGACCGGTATTTGGCCGTTACTGCCAAAAAAACAGACGCAGCACAGCATCAAACCTTTCTCGTCAGCTCTCTTCAGCTACCGGTACGACAGTTACAAGGAAGACCGTGTACAGACGCTTAGGGCACACTGGTCTATATTCTCGTAGGCCTTTCAGATGTGTTTCACTTACCGCAACTCACTGTCGCCTGCGATTAACCTGAAGTAGAGAGCATGCATTGTGGACACCACAACAGTGGTCTTGTGCGATGTTTTCCGACGAGTCCAGGTTTAGTTTGTAGTCTGATTCTCACCGGTTTTTAATACGAGGAGCGCCAGGTACCCGTTACCACCAAGAGAACACCATTGAACGACACCGTTACGTTGGTGTAGGATGGCTCGTTTGGGGAGGAATTATTCTTGGTTCCAGAACTGACCTGCATGTTCAGAGTGTAACGATGGCAGACCACATCTATCGAGATGTCATTCTGGAACAACATGCACATTTGTTTCGGGGTGCCATGGGTGCTGAATTTCTGTTTATGGATGACAACGTCCGTCCTCGCCGTGCAAACATTGTAGATGAATGCCTTCAATCGGAGGATATCACCCGTATGGATTGGCCAGCATACTCACTGGACTTGAATTCAATAGAGCTTGTGTGGGATATGCTTGGCCGATGAATTGCAGTCCCCGTCAACCCCCTCCTAACTGTCTACTGAAACTTCGGAGGGCATTGCTTGATGATGAGTGGTGTAATATTCCCCAAGATCACATTGATGATTTGATACTCAGCATGTCTAGGCGTTGTAAGGCCTGTATTGCATCGTCCGGAAGACATACTAACCATTTTATACTGTTTTTTGTAAATAGGTTCTTTTTCGAAATTTGCTCCATTTTGTTTAATAAATAGACTTAACAAATAAGTCAAATTTGTTTTGCTTCTGTCTCTTTCTTTACCTGAAATTCATTATCCTTAATTTATGAACATGAGTGTATATAAAAAAGTAACCTCTATGTAACAAGTTTTCCATCTAACGAACTTTTTTCTGGGATTTAATGACATCGTTATATAGGATCCGTCTGTACTTTCTTCTGTTCCTGGAAGGTTTGAGATATTCTTGCGTTTCGTTAGCATCACACTTTTTAGCCCTTACAGTGGTTGTCCGTTAAAATTGTTTTTTTCGAAGAATACGATATTTTAGTGTTTTTTTTCTTGCAACCTCGATTCTACTATGTTGCGTTTCTTCAGTAACATACTTTCCTCTCAATATACATTACACATTATTTGATGAAAACTGTTGTAGTTTTTGACCATTTCTATTTATTAAGATATTTGCTATATTTCCTGATTCATCTTATGTATGAGATTTTAGGTAAAGAATATGTATTTGAATTTATAATTTTTTGTAGTCACGGGAGTTCATTTTCATAAATTCGTATTTCTTTTTCTTTCCTATTTCGATACTAATTTTTTCAAATTAATTTTGATATTTTTATGTTAAGGTGTTGTTTTCTTTCATAAAAAATTCTTCTGATCAATCGCTGAAATTGTGGCAAGATAAATCAATAAACAGGAGAACGTCCGTCGGTGTCAATTGGAAACCGGAGCCTGCTTACTTTATTCCTCTTTCCGCATTTTTGCAGGGAATTTGAAAATTTTTGGCGACTTTTAATTATTTTTTTGGAGATTACACAGAAAAGGTCCTGTAAATCTAGGTTAATTAGGAAAAATTTTATAATGTACCTACCTAGAACGTCCACTGGTGTCATTTCTAACCAAGACTATTTATTATTATAAAAAAAACTGTCGTTAAACAAAAAATAGTTCATTGAGTTGATATGATTAGTAAGAGAAGAAAAAACCTCGAATACAGTGTTATTGAATTCACAGTGGAAATGAATCAAGTATACTAAAATTGTCGAGAATCTAAGTCAGCGTTTCTCAAACTGTAGGACGCGCCCCCTAGGGAGGCATGATAACTCTACAAAGGGGGTGCGAGGATGTTGAAAAGTCAAAACAAGAGATTATTTTACAAAAATATTTTAAATTTATTGAAAATTATTAAACGAAATACATTCTGACATAATTAAAAATGAAATACACATTTTTATACTGATATAATACACTTATAAAAATACATTATCCAGTACTGATACATGTATAGCTAATTATAGCAATATTAAGTTGTGAACAATTTATAAAAAATTACCAGTGGACCTATATGGGCTTGTCATATATAAAATCTAATTAATAAAGAAGACTTTAAGTGTTTGTGTTTCACCTCTACAGTCAAAACTAAGCAACCCAGAAGTATGAAACTTGGCACATAATTATTCTAGGTCCTGAAGATGTGCACTACGAAGAGTTTTTTTTCGAAATCCGCTTCAGATTTTTTTAAAATTAAATTTTTAAGTGATTTTTCCATTTTTTTTGAACAACTGGGTTTTTAGTTAGTTGTTTTGGCAGCAGTCTCATTTGTTTTGCTTATCCATTTGATTTTTCCGAACCATTTTTACATTCAACGTGTTTAAACTTTTACGTAATTTCTAAAACCAAAAAGACGTAATTTAATTAATGTTATAATTTCTACTATATTCTAGGTTACTTCATATTTATTTGTTATTTTATTCGTGTTTAAATTTTTTATGTTTAAAAATTTCCTTAAAAATTAGGGCTTAATTTTTCTTTTTTAGATAACCATTTGATTTAAATTATTTTTTTCAACATCAGTCTGTGAATGTAATGCTTTATTACAATGTAGGCTTATTTTATCTATTTTTTAAAATTTTAGTTTGTACTAATTTTATTTTTTTTCCAGCTGAATGCTTCCTAATATATGTTATTCATGATAATATTTTAGGGAAATGGTTTATGACATATGTTTTTCTTTTAATTTATCTATTTCAGATTATTTCACTCATAGTTCCCATAGCAGAAACATACTACTGTTATTACTGTTTCATATGTAGTATAGAGGGAGGGGGCCACTTAGCGCAGTCCTTTACTTTGGTGACTAAAAGTGGTCGCGAAGGTACTATTTTCGGTATTATTTATTATTTATTTTAGAATGAATTCGATATCTCACCATGACATTTAGATAAAAATCCGAAGAAAAATCGCCAAATCCAAAGTGCCCCCCCCCATACTACACTTGAACCGTTATTACTTTTCTGCTATAATTTTTATTTATATTTTCATTCTTTCATTTCTATTTACCTTTTTAGCATGTTAATTTTCTCTTTTGCATTCATTTATATGTTTTTGTGGAATCATTCTTTTCTGTGAAGCGAAATTGCAATATGAACACTCATTAAAAAATTATTTTTAAATTTTGGGTACACTTCTCTGCAGTGGCTGTACCCTCTTTAAAATATATTATGTTTGCAAAAAAAGTTCAATTTTATTAATTACGCTACAGGGACACAATGAAGGAGTTTTCTTTCTATATATGCTGTTGGACTATTATTTTTGTTTCTCTGATTTTTTATTCTTTTTTGACTTACTGCACCTAGGGCCTTTCCTGGAAGTTATTTTTCCCTGTGTAATCAACAGAAAACAATCGTACCTACTTTAATTTATCATGTAACTATTTAAATTGCAATGCATCAAATTATTAATGAATTACACATATTTTTATTCAACATCGTCTATATATGTATACTAATAAAACAAACAGTTTGTGTGTTTCAGCTGTACCCGCATAACTAAGAAACCCAGAAGTCTAAAACTTGACATGTAGAAGCCGTAGGTCATTATCCTGAACACCTCGAAGAGTTTTCTTTTTCGAGATTCACTTTAGAATTTTTAAAAATTCAATTTTTAAGTGATTTTTCAGCTAAATGGAGATATGTCATCAGACGTGTCAAGTCAACTTTGCGAAAATTAATGTTAACAGCAGTTTTTGGGGTCTTTTAGCACATTTTATTGTTAATATATTTATTTATAGTTTTTTTAACTCTTTGTGGTGGAATTACATTCGTTTTTCGAAAAAATTGTCTTACAAAAAATGTTCTTTCTAAATTTCATTTTTTTGGATTTGCAATACAAATATGATAACATTAGATTTCCCATGTCTTAGGATATGAATTGCTTTGTGTTAAATTAATACTATAATACCTATTTTAGTGTCACACAGTTTTATAATTGTTTATTTTCCAAACAGTAATTTTTTCTTGCTTATTGTAGTTTAAATTACCGTGACTCAAGTTTTTACGTCAAAAAATGATTTGTGCAGCTTTTTGTAAGCAGAAGCTTAAATAATGTGGTACTTGTGTATTAACCTCACCACAGGAAAATTGGTGCCATGCGAATCATACCTTGATACCATTTGGCTGCGGTGATGATTATACGTAAGTACTGATAATAATTACTTATTTTTTAACACAAATATCAGTGGATTATTTTAGACAATGAAATTCACTTCTTACCTGATTTTATTCTTATGTTCAAAAATAATAATCTGTTACAAAAAACTTTATTGCTTTTCTTTGTTCAACACAAATTCTAAATCTTGCTTATTGTAACAATAAAGTGGAAAATCCTAGCTAGCAGTATAACAAAAAGAGAATATAGTGATAAATTAAACTGATGGAAAAACAGATTACTGATGAAATAAAACCCTTTTTTCAAGAATTCCTTAATACAGTACTTTCTTTAAAAAAAAGAAGTTACCGATGAGTGAAATTTGGAAATTTTAACTTAAAAATTAATCCCTTAAAAAAATTTAAACTTTAATAGAAACATTTGCAAACACAAGTTTATTCTAAGCAAAGATCAAAGCTGCTAACTTGGAGAGTTATTTTAAATATTTACATTGGTGCGATAAAACGCAAGTACCAACATTTCCTTTTCATTCCATCCGTATTTTTATCACCACAGCCAAAGTGGCACTTTTTTTCACAAAAAATTTGACTGATTTTTTTCTTTTTCCTATAAAACACGTAAGAATATTGTTTTGATATTGCAAATTTTGCTGAGGTGACGATGATACTAAGTACCCTTTTCCTTTATTGTCAAATTCCATTGTCACAAAAGAGTAGAAAAATGCAACTGAAAGAAATGACGATTAAAACTAATTGGGATTAACAGATTGCCAATATTGTGCGATTTCAGTTAAATTTTTTTTCACATGTTTTTGTTTCTATTATCAATCTAGGGTTGTGCTAGGGCTACAATTTATCTTATTTTGATATCAAGGTAGTAAGCCCCAAAGTAAGTAAAGCTTGAAATTAAATCATTGCCTGAATATCGGTACACTTTCGTGTTACTTCTTGCCTACTTCCAACCTAATAGTGTGACAATTTGATCTGGAAAAACTTATTGTTCTTCTTTTATTGGCTAATTCCATGTTTCATCAGTTGCAAAATAGTAGAAAATTATAGCTGACTAGCCGTTACCCACCCGCTTCATTGGGTATTTCACGAAATTGATATAAATAAATACTGTTTATATATTCATAAATTTTTGATATCTAGCATTAAGAATTTGATTGTATTGAAAAATATAATTATAGCTGTAACTCTCGCCTCTTGATATAAAAAGGTCAGACGTAGGAATTTCTAATAATATCTAAAATAGAAGTAGAAAGCTTTTTTGCGCTCACTTAAACCAATAATCAAGTGAATTTCCACAAAAGCAACTTTAAATCGATCTCTACTTCGTAAAATAAATATATGTGCTACATTTCAAGTCTAAATCTAATAGACCCCAAACGGAATTTTTAACATCAATTCCAGCGGAGCATTCTTGGTGGATTTCAATTCAACAAAAGAAACATGCAAACTAAATTTTATTATTATGGTCCAGAAGTGGAAGAGAAAAGTATTTATTTTGATATAAGGATCAATTTGTTACAATCAAGCGTGAATAATAAATGCATTAAAAAAATATGCGTAGAAAAATTTATTTATTACTATATTCTGTTTTTGTTATATTGCTAGCTAAGATTTTCAACTTTATTGTTACAATAAGAAGGATTTAGAATTTGTCGTTGAACAAAGAAAAGCAATAAAGTTTTTTGTACCAGATTATTATTATTTTTGAACATATGAATAAAAGCAAGTAAGAAGTGAATTCCATTGTCTAAAATAATCCACTGATATTTGAATTAAAGAATAAGTAATTATTATCAGTATTTACGTATAATCGTCACCTCAGCCAAATGGACGCCTCATGAAACGCTCCATTTTCCGCCAGAATCTAGTTGATTTTACATAAAATATGTTAGAACCGTTGTTGCTTTGGAATAATTTTACGGATAGCAGTACACAGAAAAGATCATACTTCGGAAATACGTATATATACATCTGGGGCAATTAACGCTTTGGCTGAGTGAGACATTTATATACGCTGGTGGCACTCAAGAGGTTAAAGTTGTATTACAACTTTAGCTTCGAAGTATAGTATTTTTCATTCAATACATTGTATGTATGTGGAGGGAGGCACGATGAAAATTATGATTGAATATTGGGTCGCAAGTATTGGAACTTTCAAAAGCACTGCTCTAAATCAGTATTTCTCGAACTGTGGGGCACGCCCTCTGGTGGCGTGATAACCCTGCGAGTGGGGCGCAAGCATATCGAAAAAAAAAGATTTTTAAAAAAATAATTTACGGGAATGAATAGAAAAAAAAATACTTTCAGACATAATAAAAAATACACTTTTACTCTGATATAATTTATATATATCATCTGGTGGAATAACGTCATCAAAAATAAAAACATCTTCAATACCCAATTAGCTTATTTTGATCCTATAACCAAATAAAAACACTTTTATTTGATTTGCTGTAATCCTATGACAAGAGATTTTTATTACGTTTTCTTTTTAAACCTAAAATACTACTCTCGCAGAGAAAAAAACAAACCCCAGACCCAGAATTGAAAAAAAATTAGGAAGATAAAAAATTCATCAATGTTATGAAATACTGTACATAAAACTGTAGGCAGCAGTTTATATTTGCTGACCATCTGTTTGACCTTCTAAGTTATTGGTACAGTTAGTTATGACTCCTCTCGTATGTGTTTGTTTCTCATTTAGATAAGTTGTAAATAATGTTTTTCTGTGTGTGGGGGAGCGTTACATGTAAAAGCGTTTGATATTTGGAAAACCACCGAGAGCACACACACACTTTGAAGGATTACTTTGCAAAGATTTATTTTTATGAGTACTCTCAAACATATAAATCATAATGAAAAACGTTTTACACAATTGTTTTAGCAGTAAAATCCATATTATATATTGAACACAATTTTAACCTGGAAGTGGTCGCGCAGTGCACACAGATCATCTAATCGTTAATTCAGGCAAAAATGCTTATTTGTTACAAAAGAAAAAGTCCTTGAAAGTAGGTAAGAATACTTTCTCTTAGTTAAATTAGTAACTGGAATCCCTTTCACTTTTTATTGCATCGTGTACAATAAAAATAATTATTAAAAAAACGTTTGGAGTGACTCAATCACCCCGCGAGACCATTAACGTTAGTATAAAGTGTGTGCCTGCTCCCGGAAAAAAACATTTTGAAGTCTTCTCGCTTTAAATATTAAAAAAGTACTACAATTATACTTCATCGGAATTTTATATTTTTTTCATTATTTAATATTAATTCTAAATGCTCGTTCTGTGAGGCTTAAAATTACAGTTCGCTTAAAACTAATTATAATATGCGGATTCACTTTAAAATATCATTTTTCATTTTCGTAAACATTGTCACGCATTTGGGTTAACTCTCCTGGCAATTCAGCTATTATATTAAGAATGTTTCAGTTTTTTAAAAAAATGAACTCGTTCGAAGAGTGGTTACTTCAGACAGAATAATTTTAATGTATCAGTGCTGCACAAAGTATTTTATAACTAATTTATTAATACTAAATTATTAGCAATTTTAATAAGTATTAGCGACTTCCATGGGCTTGTCTTGCAGAGGAAAGTTTTTCAAAGGAAGGTTTATACGATTAGAAATTGACACTCCGAGTACTTTTTTTTTTCTTCAAAGCAGCCACTGCATTTTGCAATTGTTCCAATTTAAAAATTCGAGAAAGAAAAATATATATATATTACATAAAAGTAACATATATAAAATTTAATATGCCTGTCTTATTAATTTATACGGTTTATAATTAAGATCATACTGTAGCTTTAGCGTCAAAGTGCTTTATTATTGCATTCAGTACATTATTATTGTAAAGGGGGTTTTTAGAGGTATAGAACTTTAAATTGTGTGCAATAAAACAACGATGTATTATTCGATTGACATGAATTTTTTTATTCGAAAGATAATCTCATGGCATTACATTTTAAATATGATTTCTGGCATATGACTGTCACCGCTGGCTCGGATGTAGTCCAATCTGGACGTCCAATTTTCGATGACCTTTTCCAACATTTGTGGCCGTATATCGGCAATAACACGGCGAATGTTGTCTTCCAAATGGTCAAGCGTTTGTGGCTTATCCGCATATACCAATGACTTTACATAGCCTCCCAAAAAATAGTCTAGCGGTGTTAAATCACAAGATCTTGGAGGCCAATTCACATGTCCAAAACATGAAATTAGGCGGTCACCAAACATGTCTTTCAATAAATCGATTGTGGCACGAGTTTGAGACATGTTGCGCCGTCTTGTTGGAACCACAGCTCCTGGACATCATGATTGTTCAATTCAGGAGTGAAAAAGTTAGTAATCATGGCTCTATACCGATCACCATTGACTGTAACTTTGTGGCCTTCATCGTTTTTGAAGAAGTACGGACCAATGATTCCACCAGCCCATAAAGCACACCAAACAGTCAGTTTTTCTGGATGTAACGGTGTTTCGACATACACTTGTGGATTAGCTTCACTCCAAATGCGGCAGTTTTGTTTCTTGACGTAGCCAACCAACCAGAAGGGCGCTTCATCGCTGAACAAAATTCGCTTATGAAAATCGGGAACAACGGCAATCTCGTTTTGGGCCCATTCAACGAATCTACGCCTTGCTTGATGATCGTTTTGATGAATTGCCAAACCAAAATGAGAATAAATCACTTGACAGCTGTTAAATAGGTCGCCATCTTGGAATGTAATGATAACTTAGACTTCTATACCTGAAAAAAAAGCACTCTTTATAAGGGAAGGGTAGTAAAATTATGATTGCAAAGTTTGTCGCCAGTATTGAAAGTTTGAGAAGCACTGCTCTAATTGTTTCTTAACATAGTATTTGCTTATCTGCTCATAAAAAATTTCCTTCTATCTTCGAACTAAGTGCAGATCATACACCCTGAAAAGATGGCTCTTAAAAAACGTCTAAGCCTTGATGAAGTTGCGAGAGATTTCTGAGAATGAATTGGCTCTAATTTAGTATCCGATGAAGATAAAAGATTGAATGAAAGTGAATGCGAAGAATCTGAAGAATGTATAGATGTAATTTATAATATTCCAGTAAATCCTGATATATATGTTACTAAGGAATGCACAGAAAGGATAACGCATAATAGTACTGTTCCTGGCATATTGGAGACTCGAAACGTTTTGCGACAAAGCAGTGGTTAAACAAGATTCTCGAAACGCATTGTGAATGGCGGTATTTTATGATATAAAGTGTCAAAGAATATATGATAACTCTATGAAGTAATATTAAATAGTCTTAAAACCAAACCCTACTGAGAGAAAAGTAGTCCTGCAATTATTTAATTAAAACAATATTATTTTTATTTTATATCATTTTAAGACCCAACCTGCACGATTGTGCAGGTTAGATATTCTTATGCGTTTTTGCTTCTGAAATAGTCTTATGTAAGAAAATCATGAATCTAACGATTGAGTGAGTGAGTGACTGTAAAATTTAATGGCGCAAGGGCTAACTATGGCCAAGCTGCGCCAAACACCTGTCAAAAGAAAAGGTTATATATTTTTAAGAAAAAAAAAAATATATATATATAAGTAAATGTACACATGTGTATATGAATGAATGCATGCATACATACATAAAATATATTAAAAATACAAAGAAACATACAAATCAAATTAAATGTAAAAATCCAATTTTTAAAAGGAAGGCAAAAAGGTTTTGGTGGGGAGTTTCCCCCACCAGGTCAGATAAGGTTAAAACAGATGTATGAAAGAAGGTGATGCGATGATGGTTAAAAACGGGACAATCTATTAAAATGTGATAGACGGAAAATGGGACTTTACACGAGGGACATTCTGGGGCATTTTCACCCAACAGAAGGTGCCTGTGCGTGAAACGAGTGTGACCAATGCGAAGTCGAGTCAAGCGGACATCATGTCTTCGCACTGGTAGTGCTGCCCAATGAGAAGTGGAAGTATGAATGTTATGTAGTTTGTTGAGGATCTGTTGATCCCAAGTCTCTTGCCATATATGATGGACATAGTGCTGTATGGAAGTTTTTAAATCCTGGTAACAGACAGGCCGCTGCATGGGATCAGACATGGATCGTGCAGCGTTATCAGCATGTTCATTACCAAGTATACCCACGTGTCCAGGTACCCAGGAAAAATTTATATCAAAACCCTTTCTTTCCAATTTTCGCAGAAGAAGAAGTATTTCTATCACAGTGGGGTGTCTATGCTCTGTTAAAAAGTGTAAGGACTCTAGAGCTCTCATGCTGTCAGTGTACACACAAAAATGACGGTGGTTAGAAATTAATATATGTTGAAGTGTGACAAGGATGGCAGTCAATTCAGCACTAAAGACAGACATGGAATTGTGTAAATTAAAATTAAGAATGGTATTGTTAAAAACACCACACCCAACATGTCCGGCAGTCTTCGATCCGTCCATGTAGACTGGTATGTATTTAGAATACTTATTGCGATGGTAAGGAAAGAGTTGCTGATAAATAACAGCAGCAGTGCCTGCTTTGTCATAGCCCGAAAAGGGGTTGTGATAGTTAAAAATTTGGATGTCCCAGGTGGAAAAGCAAGGATATTATTTTCCTGGATATTTATGTTATTCAAATGAGCGTCGTTTAGAACAGCCTTTGCTCTTTCTGAAAAAGGTTTGATGTTAAATGAACGGGCTTCATAGAGTCGGTTGTGACCAATGGCAAGAGAAAAGGGTTTTAATGGATGAGAAGGAACAGACATGGCACGAATAAAGTAATTGACACTTAATTGCTTCCGCCTTAGTTCTAAAGGTGGTTGATGGCATACCACATACAAGCTGGTAACAGGCGAAGTTCTGAAGGCACCAGAGCAGAATGATGTATTGTGTCCAATCGTTTTAAGACAGATGCACGAGCAGAACCGTACACTACACAACCATAGTCCAAACGTGAAAGTATTAGTGCTTGGTACACTCGGAGTAACGAGACTCTATCCGCTCCCCATAAGTGTTTGATAGTACCTTTAAGATGTTGAGGGATCGTTCACACTTCTTCCACAAGTAAAGGACATGCGGAAGGAAAGTCAATTTAGAGTCAAAGATTACTCCGAGGAAGCGCACCTCACTGACTACAAGTATTTGAATATTTCCTATATGTATAGAAGGATCTGGGTGTAGTTTACGTTTTCTGCAAAAATGGACACATCTGCTCTTGGAAAGAGATATCGTGTGTCCACACACACACACACACACACACACACATTCTGATCGCACCACTTAACTAATCGATTGACAGTTGTTTGCAGCTGTCGCTCAATTAGTCGCATGTCTGATCTTTGATAAGAGACTTGCAGATCGTCAATATAAAGCATTCCTCGCACTGAAGGTGGAAGTTTATGAAGTATGTTACTCATATGAATATTAAAAAGGGTAACGCTCAAAACGCTACCCTGAGGAACACCTTGACCTTGCATGAATTTATGAGAAGATGAGTGACCAATGCGTACATAAAAATATCGAACAGCTAAAAAGTTAAAAACAAAAATGGGAAGATTTCTCCTTAAGCCAAAATCATGCATATTACGGAGAATCCCATAACGCCAAGTTCGGTCGTATGCTTTATCTATGTCAAAGAAAAGAGAAACCAAATGGTTTCTCCCAACAAAGGCATCCCTGATTTGGGATTCTAAAAAAACAAGGTTATCAAGTGTGGATTGGCCTTTGCGGAATCCACTCTGTAGAGGAGAAATACACTTTTCTTTCTCCAAAACATATACCAAACGAGTATTTATCATGCGTTCAAAAGTCTTGCAGAAACAGCTCGTCAGAGCAATGGGACAGTAACTCAGAGGATCTGTTGCCACCTTGCCTGGCTTAAGGATTGAAATCACAATGGCTTCTCTCCAGCTGGAGGGAAAGCAATACTCCTTCCAAACTCTGTTAAATAAAAAAAAGAATGTTGGTTAGATAGTTAGGACTTAGGTGGCGTAGCATCGTGTAAGTGTTTCCATCCGGTCCAGGGCTTGTATTGTGCGCTTGTAAGAGTGCCTTTTTTTAACTCAGTCATCGTAAAAACACAATTATATGGAAAAAAGGAGCGAGTAGAAAAGTTTATCGCTGTACGTTCAGCACGCCTCTTAATCTCGAGAAAACGAGGATTATAAGAGGCTGTACTAGATACACTCTGAAAAGTTTCACCCAGAATGATAGCAATTTCGACTGGGGAAGAAAAGACCGAGTTCGAGGTTTGTAAAATAGGAAAGGAAAATTAACGATACATCCCGTTTGCTGCCTTAAGGTGACTTGGTACCCTACAAATCACAAACCTATCGTTTTTTTTATTTTCATTTAATCTTATTATTTGCATTATTACCTTTAGACTGATATATCACTTGTGAATGTCAGAAAGTTAGAAGTTGAAGAAAACTTCATTTGAAAACAAATTAGGCAATTCAGCCACACCCCCTTTTTAGAAAAAAAAAGCTAAAAAATGCGTTATGATAAAAAAAATCTATTTTATAAATAGAAATAATAACTATAAAAAGAATGTATAGTATTAAAAGCAGAATATTTCCGAGGCAATACAATAATGTAATTTTCTTCCTTGTGAAATGTGTGCATGTAAAATTTTTAAAAGAAGGCATTTTATATTAATAATTTTATAATTTCAGTTCTTCTTCCTGATATATTTATTATACAAATGTAATACTTCAATATTATAAGAAGAAAAACAGCTAAAATTTCTGTCGTGACAGAAAAAAAAAAAAAAATTTTTTTAAGTTTTCTTGAGTTTTCTTGTGCAATTAGTACTCTCTAAAAGTTGATCATTTATAAAAATGTGTGGGTTGAAAACATATGAAAATGCAATTATTTTAAAGAAAAACGTATAAGTAATATCTTAAAGTGGTATTTTAAGTTTAATTAAGCTTATAATAATTATTTTTTCAGAATTATAAACTTTAAAGTGGTTTTTCTCAGTTTGTGTTTTTCGAAACCTTAGTGCATTCAAAATGCTACTCCTTCGACAATTATTTACCAATAACTTCAATTTTTTCCTGCGTGTTGAAAATAAAGCATGTAATAAATTTAGCGATCCGTTTTGCTATAAACTGAATACTTTTTTTTTTAAAAAAATAAAATGTAAGACATGTTGGCTTTTCGTTGAATTTTAGCCTGTATATCAACATTTTATTTTTTTTCTCAAAACGAATAAAGTTATTCTAAAATCGATCCGTAAAGTTGTTAAGAACATCCATAAGAATATTATGAAAAATTTCCGGTCAAAAATTAATTTTTACAAAAGGAGTAGGATTTTTAAAATTTTCCCAATTTTCTTCAAAAAAATTTAAATTTTTAAAATTGTGTGAATAATATATGAAAATTTTCATCTGGTAACATTTTCTTGAATAGAAACATTGTATAAAATGTTAAAATATAATTTTTAAATACGTAAATAAAGAAGTTTGCTCAAAGGGTGCCAAGTCCCCTTAACCTTTCTCCAAATTGTTTACTGGACGTTGACGAAGTGAGTGAGGACACATATCGGATCCAGGATTGCCTCTGACTCCGACGCCTTACTCTGCGAGCATTTGCTTTTGCCTTTTTGAACGTCAAGAGATTCTCCGTAGTGGGATATCTGCGAAAGACTCCCCATTGCTGTCTGGCAATCTGTATTCCACCAAGGTTTGTAATGTTGGAATAAATGACTTGAACTCTTTGGTATGGATAATTCAGCAGCAGTAATCAAAACATTGGTGACTTCTTGTACAGCAGTATCAACACTTTCTGTCTTGACCATTGCATCAGTTACCACAGCCAACTGTGTGAAAAGGGTCCAGTCTGCACGACAATAAGAATATGTAGGTGGAAAGGTTTTTCCACCCGTATCATAATCGTGAGAAAGGATAATAGGGAAGTGGTCGCTATTATAAAGGTCCTTTTCAACAGACAAATTTAAATGAGGTAAGAGTGATGGTGAGCAGATGGCCAAATCTAATGTGTGAAAGGATCGTGTGGGTTCATGAAAGTACGTTGGTTCCTCGTGATTAAGAAGGCAGAGACAGTGATCAGAAAGTACCTGTTCAATCTGTCTGCTACGATTGTTTGTCTTCACACTACCCCGCAGAGTGCTATGTCCATTGAAGTCACCAAGTATGACAAAATGTGCTGGCAACTGATCAACCAGGTTGTTCAAGTCTTGTTGGTGGATAACAGCATTTGTGGTAAGTAAATACAGCAGATTGTGATTAGGCTCCTGGAGTGGATTCTCACGGCTACAGCCTGCAACGAGGTATGGAGTGGCAGATCACTAGATGGAACATCGAGGGATGTACAAATACATACGCTTCCGGACACCGAGGGTCCCTCCGTGTCTTTCCGCACACAACCATACCGACGTATCTTTGTTGTGTGAAAAGACTTCAAGAAAGTCTCTCGAAGTGCTACGCATACTGGATGGTACTGACGTATGATCTCTTTTACGTCATCTGTATGCGATCTATAGCCACGACAGTTCCAAGAAACCAGGGAAGTTATTTTTAGGTGAACTTAGCGAAAGGGGCCCTTTCAAGGGATTATCTGCCATTTTTTTTAAAATCAACCTCTAAAAGGCTCTCATCTTCTTCGGATGCTAGACCTACGACGTAATCCGAGTCAGAAGGATTAGCGTCTGTGTCCATGGCATCCGAAGTTTTAGAAGTTTTCCGTCTCCGAGATCTTTGGGAGTTGATTCGTTGGGGGAATCCTGTTCCCTCGCAATTTTTACAGATGTGTTTTTTGTAGGATTTTTCTTTAAATTTGCAGTAGGCTTTACACTAATTAATTCAGTTTTTTTGCTATCTTTTCGGGGACGATGTACTGGAGATGGTTGTTCTTTAGTTTTTCCTTTTGTCTCAGAGAGAGAGACAGGGGAGTTGGTGGCTGAGGATTCGACATAATAGATGTTTTTGAAGAAATGAAAGGTAAGGGTTGCGTTTGGGCTGAGGATGATGTGGTAACAGCAGTAGGAATATTTGTTCTTTGTTTGGATGACAGTGGTGCAAGTAATTTTAAAGGTGGACATTTTATTTTGTTATATTTTCATCTGTTTGGGAAGAATTATTTAAAGTAGAGGATTTGGCAGTTTGAGCGTATCTAACGATTGAGTCGGTTTGCAGAAAGTGTAAAGTGTTACTTTTTATTAACAGACTATGGTTGTGGTCCATGTTTTACTTTCAGCTGGCAAATCTAGTTTTGTTTTCAAATGCAACGAAAACACGTCTTCTTTTATTTGTCGTAAAGAAGTAATTGTCAACATATTTCTAATTGCTTGGATACAGATTTTTGTATTAATTATTATAATAGTGGCAAAATAGAAAAAAATATTAATTATGCTCTATTAATGTTGCATCTCGGACTTGGGATTTCGTTACCCGCACGATAGTGTGGAATGGGCGTTACTTTAGTCACCACCGCAGCTTTAAAGATAAGTATTTACCACGCGAATTTTCTTTTCTGTTTCAATAATTTTAATGAAAGCCTACATAAAAATGAAATATATAGTTATATAATAAATACCAAATTTTCTCGGGGATGCCATGGATGAGTCCCTCTCTTTCTTTCTCTCTCTTTTTATTGCAATTAATTTTCCTTTTTATACATTTGTCGGGGAGTATGGCATTTTTATCCTCTCTACAGATATCTGCATCCATATGTCCCTCCCCCCCAAAAAAAAAAAAAAATCTGGGTTCTCCGGTGGTAATTAGTATAGTGTGGTTTATATATATATATATATTTAAATAATAAAACTTTCTGATATATTTTACTATTTTTTATGGAATACTGTTTTAACTTTTAACCAAAAAATTTTCACGTATCTAAAAGGGGAAGAATTCTCACAGAAGAAATTTTTCAATTGATGAATAAATCAGATTTAACTTAGATCAGAATTTAGTGATATCTCGGATGATTAGAATGCAGTGAACAATACATATGAATCGCGTATACTGGAAGAAGCATCAATTTCAAATTAGAGCGATAAAGAAACACATGGGAATATTTGAAATGGAAAGACAATTTTGGATCATTCTTTACCATAAAAGTCTCCTGAACAAATTCATTACAATGATTTAGCTGTTGTAAACTCTTGGTTTCTGTGCAAACAAGATGCAATAACAAATAAAATTCCTCTAAAAATCAATATGGATCGCTTAAAATTTAAGATAGAAATAGTTGAAGCGTTATCAGCCTCTCCACCTACTAACAAAAATATTTTAACTGATGATGAAGGTAACAGTGTTGTAATTCCACTCGCAAAAAGTTCGAAGCGTTATATTCCACCTGCTATACATGTCATTCCTTTTATCCTGGCCATTCCAGGATAAGAGGCTTGACATGTATAGCCATTTTTGACGTGTTGATGACATTTCAAGGTGCAGATTTGAAAGCTACGAATGCAGTTCAAAAGCATGTTGTGAAAAATGCAATGGTTATTTATACTTGTCAAAAACAAACAAAAGAGTTTTACAATAAATATATAATGAATTAATAAAAGAGTTAATTATACATCAATAATGTCTTTATTTGTAACAATTTTAGTAGAATTAAGGTTGTTGCTTCTATCAACTTAGAGCTAAAAATGTATAACTCGTAACAATTCATGGGGGACCTGCTTCAAAGGTAACACACTTCCAGCAGGCACGACCTTGCTGGTACCGTCTACGTTCCAGGGTTGGCGGAGTGGGAATGTTTATATTATTTTTCCCAGTGTCATTGGGGTCTATATAGTATCAATAACCAAAAGAATTTAATATTTGAAGATAAAAATAATTCGGGTCTTAAAGGGATATCGCGGTTTTAAAACCAGAGTTAGTTTAATTTCTTCTCGTTATTCTAAACAAAAAAAAAAAAGGACGCGGAAAGCCACGCAATAGAATTGAAATTTCTTTGACAACGTTGGCCGTAAATGCATGAATAGATCTAATTATATTAAAATGCTAGGCCCCCGGCTCGTGGCTTCAAAATACGAAGTACCTTACTAAAAAACGGTATTACCCTCTCATCATAAATAATAAGAAAAAAAAAGGAATAATTAATTGAAAGTTCCATAAAATTTAAAAGGTGCTATCAAAATTATTAACAACAGCTCAGAGCCGTTCTAAAAGAAAGCTGCTCACCTGTAGCTGAGGACATAATACCGGTGAGACAGCGAAAAATAACTCAATTGGCAAGTATAGAACATATTTAATGAGGCACCATCCCGGGGGGAGGTAGCAGAAATCTGTGCTTTTCTCTAATTCATCCATTCTTTTGCGGAAAGTAGACACAAAATTTGGAAAAAAAAGAAAACATGGAGAATAAAAACAATTAATGCCGTGGTGCTCATGGTACATGATGTTAAAATAAAGGGGAAGGACAAACACTGCTGAATCGTTTAGTGATGACAGGTGGGAGTGTCGCTGAACAGCGAAAGAAAAGAGAAGGTGTTGATACATAAAGTGTTCATAATGTGATGCCATCTGCTGGAAGATGAGTAAAACAAAAGATGATCAACAAAAGATGTGGAAAAAAGAGAATAATTGACATGGAATTAAACTACCACGCAAGACGGATTCAAAAGAATATGGGTTTAAGTTGAAATAATTTAATGGAGATGAAATCTTGCACAAAATGACAAAAATTAAAATTTAAGAGAATTTTTTAAAAAAATTGAAAAGAGTTACCAAAGACTATATTCAGGATCTCCGAAGTCTTATATTAAAATTCTGGGGTAACTCTTAATTTAATCAAATAAAATTCGAACTTCATGTATTGAATGAAAATAATATTATTAAATTTTCTGCATCATCGTTTTCCAAGAAAGACATAATTGTGTGGTAACTGAAGTAGGATATAAAAATCCTAAATTGCAGTTAATCAAAAACCGTAATAAATCTGCATCAATTGTGGTTCCATATCTTGTTGTTCGTTCTCTAGAATCGGTATTCATGGTCAAATTCTGTGTCTGTTTCAGGAATGCAATGAGTGGCTTTTCTTCTTCTGAAGCAAAATGAACATTTAAGTCTCCAGTTAAGAAAATCGGCTTTTAATCATCATCGGATCCAATGATTGCAGCAGCCTCTGGTGTGTACAACACCAACACTTTATGGACGAAGGTAATAACTTCTGCAAAAGGTCTACCTGGTGATATATAGACTTCCGGTTCGACTTACTGCTAGCTTTCTTTTTCTTGAAGTGATACCTTCTATTGGCCCGATTTGCTTGAAAGTGAACTTGAATGAACGTCACGCTCGGGAATGTAAGAATGAATTGGCTCTTTTCGTCTTCAGTAGAAAAAACTCACCCTCAAAAAGGAAAGGAGGGACATTTCTCCCCTCCACTCTGAAACCGGTAGTTTGTACCCCTACTAATAAAAGTAAAAGTAAAGTTACTAGATTCGATCCAAGAATAAAAGAATAAAGATCTATTTTTGGAAGCGAAGCGGAATAGCACTGAATAAATATTTCTGTTAATCACGCTACTTAAATGTACTTTGAGTCTAAAAAAAATTGAAACAATTCAAAATTTAAAATAACAAAATTAAGTAAACAGGTATTTAGAAGAAGTTACACTGAATAATTTAAATACAAGAAAACAAAATATTATTAATAAGACTTTCCTTGCAGCAGAACCGGATATATTTATACAAAACTCCCAAACAATGACAAAAAAAAACTAGTATAAACCAGAGATTAGGTGATATAAATTTTCTGATTAAATCCCTTTTTAAAGGTTTTGACTTAGATTTCTCTCTTCTCCCTATCAACTACCAGTCTAACTATTCATTTGCTTAAATTAATTCATGGATAGAATTGAATATTGTTAAATTATAACAAAAATTCACAAAGCCGGATGGGGTCTTCTGAACAAATTACCTATGATTTTAAGTGGGAATATTAAAGTAGAGTTTCAAAAGACAAATACAACCTTTAGTTGATTTTTTAAAATCAAAATTCAATTTAATTAACTCAAATGATCCAAATGAAGCACGAGGATGTACTGAACAACGCTTGACGGAGTTTTTTGTATAGATATTTAAATAAAATTTTGAGTCAAAAGCAGTGTTTCTCAAACTCTGGAGCACGCCGCCCTGGGGGGGTGCGAGCATATCGAAACATTTTTTTAAAAATAATTCATTTACTGGAATAAATTAAAACAAAATGCTTTCAGACATAATAAAAAATGCACTTTTATTCTGATATAATTTATAGGAGCGATATTAAGTCATCAAAAATAAAAACTTCTTCCTTACCTAATTAGCTGTCTTTGATCCTAGAAACAAATAAAAAAACTTTTATTTGATTTCCTGTAATCCCATCATGAGAGTTTTTTTTATTACGTTTTCATTTTAAACCTAAAATATTACTCTTTCAGAGAAAAAACAAAACACATCCCAGAGCTAGAATGGAAAAAATTTAGGAACATAAAAATTCCTCACTGTGATTATTTTTGAAATACTGCACATTATAGCTGTAATCTGCTTTTGCTGATAAACTGTTTGACCTTCTAAGTTATTGGTCCAGTTAGTTATGACCCTTCTCTTATTGGTTTGTTTCTCGTTAAGGGAAGTTGTAAGTAATATATTTATAAGTATTATCAAACTTATAAAGCATAATTAAAAACATTTTACACAATCGTTTTTAGCAGTAGCATACATATTATCATAATGAACACACTTTTAACCCAGAAGTGGTCGTGCGGGACACACATATCACGAAATCGTTAATTCTGGCAAAACGGATTATTTGTTGCCAAAGAAAATTTGAAAAGTCCTTGAAAGTAGGTAAGTCTACTTTCTCTTAATTAAATTATTCACTGGAATCATGATTTGTATCGTGTACAATAAAATAATTGTAAAAAAAAATGGGGTGACTCAATTACCCGCGTGACCATTAACGCTAGTATCGAGTGTGTGTCTGCCCGCGGGATAAAACATTTTGAAGTCTTCTAGATTTAAATATTAAAAATAACACTGTTATCCTTTATTGGAATTTATATTATTTTTCATTGTTTATAACATTAATTATGAATGCTAATTCGGTGAGGCTTAAAATTACAGTTCGCTTAAAACTAATTATAATATGAGCATTTATTTTAATATCATTTTACATTTTCGTAAACATTGTCGCGCATTTGGGTTTACTCTTCTGACTATTCAGCTATTTATCAAGAATGCTAATTTTTTTAAAAAAATGAACTCGTTCGAATGCGGTTACTTCAGACAGAATAATTTTAATGTATCAGTGCTGCACAAAGTATTTTATAACTAATTTATTAATACTAAATTAAGAGCAAGTTTAATAAGTATTAGTGACTTCCATGGGCATGTCTCGCAGATGAAAGTTTTTCAAAGGAAGGCTTACGATTAGAAATTGACAGTCTGAGAACATTTTCTACATTTGGTCAAGATATATATTTTGTCTTGAAAGCAGCCACTGCATTTTGCAATCTGTTCCAATTTAAAAATTTGAGAAAGATAAATAAAATACACTCTGTCGCAAAAAAATATATGCACCTAGAAGAAATTGAGCTACATTCACGAAATTTGGTATGCATGTAGTGTATATGAAAATAAACAAATGATTAAAAATTCAGAACAAAGTATCATTTTATTAAGCGGTTACAGCTTGCAAAAGGTTAAAAATCAGTAAGTAGTAAAGCCACCTCTGGCAGCTATACAAGCAGAAATTCGGCGTGGCATCGATTCAATTAGATCACTTATGACCCCCTGTGGAAGATCCTGCCATAGTCTTTGCATCTGCGCAGTTAATTCTCTTGTATCTCGGGACGGCTGCAGTTGCCTTCCCAGCGCGTCGTAGACATGCTCTATTGGCGAAAGATCTGGTGACCTGGCAGGCCATGGTAGGACGTCATATCCTTGAAGACATTGTTGGGAGAGTCGCGCAGTATGTGGACGAGCATTATCCTGTTGATAAATGGCACCTGGGCGACTTGATAGCATGGGTAGCACAATCGGCGTTAAAATATCGTCCACGTATCTGCGAGCTGTCAAAGTGCCTTGAAGGACCACTAAAGATGATCGTGTGTCCCAAGAAATTGCTCCCCGCACTGTCACACCTTGTGAAATTGCTGTATGCCGCTCGACAATAAATGCCGGATCGGACCGCTGGCCGGTGCGCCTCCAGACACGTGTGCGGTGGTCATCAGCACTGAGACTGAATCGGGATTCATCACTGAAGATGACACGTCTCCAGTCTGTCACACTCCAAGTTGCCCGAGGTCGGCAAAAATCCAGTC
>BMAU01019374.1:1005000-1017500 GCA_019973935.1 Trichonephila clavipes | reverse complement strand
CCAAGATGGATGCTTTAGTAGTTATTAACCTAACAATTGTCTCTATAAATACAATATTAAAATAAATAATTTGAGTCACAAATGAGGAAGAGGTGCATTTAAATAATTTTTGGTAGCAAGCATAAACATGGTGATAGTTGTTTTGTTTCTAGTTTATAGTATTTTCCCCTTAAACACACAGTATTGCTGCTAGTAACTGAACAATACATTACTTAATATCTCAGCACAAATCATTTCATGAAATTTTTATTAGATTTAATTGTATACATATTTTTAAGGGACTTGAAGTAAAAGTTTGAAATAAAATAATTTGATAGAGTAGAAGAAAATAAAAATAAAATGAAGCTAGGAGAAAAAGAGCCAGAGAACTAGAAATTTACGTCATGTAAATCTAAAAATGTGTACTGCCGGAAATTTTGCAATATTTTTTTTAATTATTTTTTCCGTATAGAATTTGGATGAGCATACATATATATACAAGATTAAAGGAACGGTGCATGTCTTTCATTTATTTCAGAGAAATACTGTATGTTAAATAAATAAAAAAACCACAACTTCTTTCTGCAAATAGGCATGCATGCCGAAGGGAAATTTTGCGTCACATTCTAGACAGACAAAATTGCCTTTGATCCCTTAGGGAATTCACGTAGGTACAGAAAAAAAAATCATAGATCAAACAAAAGTTTCCAGTTCTTATATTTCAAATAACGAATCAGAATTCTTATTCAGTACATATTATTGGAAAATATTATTTGGCAAAAGTAAGCTTTCATATAATAGTTTAATTATTTTTCAATTAATAATTTATGTCATCTAAGTGTATTTCTATTCAATAAAAATATGTGTGTTGTTTGAAAATGAAAGACATCAAATATATTGGTGATCGTCACTATATTTCTATTACTTGAAAAAGGAATTTTCAAAAATTTCCTCTAATTAATATTAGTTGATATTATTTAAAGAATATAAATTTCATTTACAGACCCTCCAAATCTTTTAAGGGAATGTACTGAATAGAACTGATTAAAAATTGTCTTTCTTATTTTAACTTTAAGAACGAATATTTATCAAGTATGAAAAAAAGTTTCTCTAAATATTTTCGAAATCAATTATATTAATTAATAATTTATAGAAATTTTTGGATTCGGTTACTTTTAGAGTTAAAACATCTGAAATATTTTTAAAAAACAGATGTTGCAGAGAAAAAGAAATGTGTTTGTATAAACTTTTTAATATGTATAAATTTTTCATATAATAGTATAGAAATGAAAACGGCTAGTCTTTGTAAAATGGCTTTCATATTTAATTTCTATAAGTGCCAATTTGCCTTTAACATTTATCTTAGTACAAAATCTTTTATGTGATAATAATAATTTTGAAGTATTATATTTCAAATACTTTAAATCATAAAATATGTTTGTATTGAAAAAGAAAATGCAGTTTGAAATGCATGTAGTATTTCAAATTATTATAGCTTATCACATGTAAAATGTTCTTTAGGCCTCGTAAGAAAAATTTCAAGCATAATTTTTTTTTACTTAATAGTATTTAATGTGAAGTTCATCCTATAAAAATTAAGTCATAATTTTTATTGTTAGACAAATTAAACAAAATTTTGACACTCTGTGCAATAATTACTTATTTCCAGTGTGTATACCTATTAAAAATATTTTCAATGAGTAAAACTTTCTTCAAAAATTGGATTTATTCAACACATTAGAGATGTTGACAAAATTACAAAAAAGAAAATGAATATTTAAACGAGACAGAAACGAATCAATTAACTGTTTATACTTGCTAATTTAAATTACATTTTTACAAGTGTAATACAAAAAGTCTCTAAGCAGTTATAATTAGAAGATTTAGACGTTTTTTTTCTTCTTTTTTTTATTCAAAACTCAATTCAAGTTCCTTCCTCTCATCTAAAACTATCAAACTAAATAGTTTCTTTCTCGCAATTACGAAAAGATCGATGCAATTTTTAAGAACTTATTTTCGAGTAGATATATAAAGATAATAAACAAAAATGAAAAACAATACACTCTTTCTTTTCGACAGTCCTCAAAATGAGACTTCCCCAAGAGACAAGGAAAGAAACAAAGTAAAAAATCCTATCGTCAACTTTGATATTTAGCTGTGAAAATTTTATTTAATTGAATGCGCTTGGGAATAGGGGGAAAAGGTTAAACTAATTACATTCTGAGGATGTCTTTCAATATTTTTTCTCTCTCTAATAGTTTCCCGTTTATTTTTAAACGTCATTTCAAAAAGAGGAGCGAGAACTCATTTGAGAAAGAAATTGAAAAGATTTGAAATTGGTTGGTTGTTAGCTAATTGGGAGAATTACTTTTTGTTCCAGCTTCAGATTTATTTAGCATTTAATTTTTATATAATTTACAATTTTCTCCGAACTCTCTTAAACAAGACTTTATTTTTTCTGAAAAAGAATTAATCATTATACAGATTATCTGATTTTCTTTTACATTTCTCTAAAAAGTTTAAGATCTATTGATTTAACTCTTATAATTGGATACAGTCTAGCTGTACTCGTACAAAGTAGAAAAGTAAATTTACTATGCAAACATTTTATTTACGGTAGCATGTTATAATTTAAAAACTGGTTCAAAATATACGCTCAGTTGTAAAAAAAAAGTAATATAATTAAGTTGACTGAATTAATGCTGCAGTTAACAAAATTAAAATGTAAAAACTATGGAAATATTAAAATTTTTATTTTTATTTGATAATCTTATAATAAGCAAACAAAAAAATGCAATACTATATACTATATAGTATTGCATTATACTATAGAATTGCATTATACTATATAGTATATAGTATATATTTATTATGCAACAGAAGCAATACTCTGATATGAGTTTCAACTGAGAAAATTATAAACTAAGTTTTTTTTTCTTTCCTGTTTTTTTTTAAATTCAATTCATGTTTATCTCGATTCCTCTACGATAATTATTTTCATGATTCTGCTATAAAACTGTTTACATAATATTTACTCGTTGTTGTGATGTATACATTAGTATTTAATAACGTTTTTTTATATATATAAATGAATTTCACTGCTTAAACTGAACTTAAATCTGTTTATATAAGTTTGTTTGATAACGTTTTGGATAAAATGATTGATTGACTCCTCAAAGCGATTGGTTAATGACATCACAATTTTGAACCACAATTCCGATGACGAGGACAATACTATGGCGGCATCCCTCTCTCCACATTTCCACACTGTACTACCGTATTTAAGCCTTAACCAATTTAAGGTTCAATCCCTCTACCTTTATCAGAACTTTGAAATATTTTATAGAAAAAAGGTGTCTTAATAGTTGTAGAAAATTTTTAAATAGTTATAAAACATTATTTCAAATGTCTAATAATACACATTAAAAGTTATAGATGACGCCATAGTGAGTTTTTGCATAAATTCGTATGCGATAAGACATTTTATTTTAAATTATAGTAAACTATAAACACAAATAAAATTTTGCTTTATTCTTTAAGTCATACCATCGGCATATTACTCTCAACAGTTATTTACAATAGGGTAGTCGATTTTATTTCTGCAATTAATGTCGGCTTTGGTTTAATATTGTGATATTCACTTACGAATGTGATTCCACGATTTATTTTGTTACTCACATCTTGATCTATAATCTGTATTACGTCTTCTTAAGTTATTGCTCTAACTTGTTTAAATTTCAAGCGTTGACATTAAAAAGGTATTGAAAGAATAAAGAAGAATTTTTGCAAATTATCTGAAATTATTTAAATTGAATATTAATGTCTTGAGAATTTAATATGAAGAATTAATATGCATAACGTAAATTAAATTACATTATTAAAACTTTTTTTTAAAAGAAAACTGTCATATATATATATATTTCTTTAAACATTTTTTTCTTATAAATAAAATTTAATTTGTGGTGAATGTAACTGTATATTTGAAACATTCCCAATGAGGTAATATTGTGTATCATTCTATTGATGTTTCGAAAATCCAACATCATTTATTTGTCTTATACGTAAATTCTTCTCGGCATGCGTATAAAGACTTAGTACAAACTTAGCGTGATGTAATTCAATATATCTGGTAATATGAGTGTGTCGGGGTCACGCATATAACATGACTATGCTGCATGTAAAAGTTCCCTTGAGTATCAATTTGGCTCTTGAATTATTGGCAAAATTAAATCATGACAATATTTAGCATCCAACGAGAGCTTGAACTAAAATTAAATCAAGCGTCAAAATTTAGTAGTGAGAGCTTTCAGTAGATGGTGCTACCACAAAATGATTCTCACATTTCGGGACTTGTCATGCCTGCATAGGCTTAGTTGCCAAAGGAGGTAAAATGTGTGCCTAAATGAGAATTGAAACACTTTTGCTTAACTAGTAAATTATGAAAAGTATAATTATACAAAAGATTTAAAAACAATTAATTTATGTAAAATAAGAAAAAACCATTTTTCCTCCGCATTGAATATTTTCAATAATGTTTTTTCTGTTAAACGAAATAAATATTTTCTCATGGAATTGAAAATCATCATTGATTCCGAAAAGTTTCTTCAATGGAATGAGGGATATTTGGAATCTTCCTTGACACATTTAATTCAAGTTTACTTCTTAATAAAGTTCTTTTTTTCTGCTATGACTGACAATAAACTTACTAGTTTAACTTAGTTTATCTTATTCTGCTTTCTTTCTTCAAAGCTTGTATAAACGTCCAAATATTTAAATGATTAAATTCCAAGAGAATGTTAAAATAAATATATTAACCTTAGATACCCGTATTTGTTATAGAAAAGCCATTCACTATATTTTGATACTGATCTCAAAGCTCATATTTAGTTAGATGTCTTTCCCCTATTATTCAAAAATGACCTTCCTGTTCAAATGTCTACGAAATAATTCATTAAATATGTAAAATCCTCTCAAGTCAATGTGTAATCAGTAATCTTCTTAAAGTTTTCAATAAGTTGTAATGTTGGAAGGCATAAATCCGGTTAGATTTCGCACAATCTATACAAGAAAGCTGTTTGGAAAGTCATTCACATCATTGTACTTTGTGCTCATTTTTTCGAGTTGGAATATGACCTTAAGTGCAGTTATGTGACAATATTATTTTAATAAAATTTCAATTATTTGAGATAAGTCATTTTGAAAATTTTATTACAAGATGCGATTTTTAAATTTTATATCAGTAGTAAAACTTTTTATCAGTTACTTCAAATTAAATTTAAATTGGTACGTTGTGTGTGTGTTTTATTATAAGATACTGTTTTTTATTTACTAAGCAATCTTAATTTTTCATAAAAATATTGAACGGTGCGTGCATAAAATTTCTGTGAAAAAAAAGCACTATTTTGTTTTAGAAATAAACTCCAGCATATGTCATTGAATATAACACGTATTCACTAGACATTAATTATAAGGAAGTAATATTTCCTGAAGCGAATCGCAATCCCATCATTAATCATCAATTCCTTATTGAAAATTAGCAAAATTTTGGTCCTAAGATTAATGATATGCAGCTTACTTCCGGCATTTTCAGTGAGAAAAATCAATTTTTTTAATTACTCTTTAATGAATTACAGTAGCTTTCCAAAGCAAATGAATCAATAACAGACTATTTTGTATGTATTGTTCTTTTAAAAATATTACGAAGCTTTTCTTAAATTTTTCTTATGCAAAGAAAATTCAAAAAATTCTTAGACTGGGTGTGGTTCAAGATATGTCTAGGTTTATATTTGAATAGATAAAAGAAGGGCGTAACACCGCATGTGAAAAAGGCGTCGACAAATAGGATAAAGGGCAGCGGAAATATCAGAAATGGAAATATATTTACTATCTGCAGGTACAAAAGAAACAAACTCATAAATCCATAATGCTTTTCACCTGTTATGATGTGTGAGGAAACGTTGCACATAAAAATATAATTCATAATGCTGATAAAATGTGGCAGAAATATTTATGAAGTCTCAGAACTCAACAGTTTCAGAATTTAAAAACAACAAGTTCTATGTTCTCATACACTTAAAGAAAATCCTAAGCTTCCAAATTATAATTCACTAGCTGTTATACCCTTTCTTCGCACGGATGAATTGAAAAATTAAACAATACAAATTGAAGGATAAAGGAAGTTTTTAATGAATTAATTTTACGTGAATTGCAAATTAAACAAAAAAAAAGCTTTTGCATATCTCAGCTGAACAAAAAAAATCATGTTTGTTAAATTTTAAGTCTGTATATCTAATAGCTGATAAAAAGGATTTTTTTAATCTATAACTCCACGTAACTCTCTTGTGGGTCGATTTTTGAAATCACCTTCCTAAGCTAATCTCTGCTCAGCAAAAGTAACAGATTATAACAAATTTTGTGTAATGAACTCTTAAAATAACATAAATAATTTATATCTGGTAGTATAATACGTTAATATTACTTTTTGTTGTATTTATTTTATGTTAAAATTGTAATCAGCCTCACACTCCGCCTGTTCAAGCTTTCGCAGTTTCTGGAGCTAGGCGTAGACAAAACAAAATGCAAAGTTTTGCTTCACACATAAGAGATTGGTATATACTTTTGAGGGCTTTTTTGCAGATGGCCGAATTTTTTCCTACTTTCTTGATAATTATCGTTATATTTTAGATGCTTCACACAATACCATTAAAAATTATAGCCTATATGTTATTCTGATGTTTAAGCTAAATTATTGTAAAGTTTCATTAAAATCTATTCAGTTGTTTTTGTGTGAAAAAGTACCAAACATCCATACAAACTTTCACGTTTATAATATTAGTAAGGATTAAGCAATAAAAATTAGCAATGTTTTTAAAATAAGTGATTGTGGTGTGTTAACGTAGAAACAATTATTGTGATTCTTTATTTCCGATGTAATGAATCTCAAATCAAATATATGATTTGAAATATTGCTCTTTGGAAAGATCCTCTAAAAAAAGGAAAACAAAGTTTAATTTAAACAAATCAAAACATCTTGTAGGACAGGTCACGATTGTTGTTTTTGCAGATAGCTATACTTAAATCATACTGCAAATTCAAATCCTTATTTGCTGTCAAATACGGAATAACGAAGGCTTTACTTCATTTAAAAGAACCAGGACATCATATACATTAAAAAATCCCCTTTTCAGTTTTAGTATTAAATAATATTGCAAATTTTCTAAAAATGTATAACACTTATATATTAGTTGATAAAATTACATTGAAATATGAAAAAAGTAGTTGACAAAAAGACAAAATGTAAACAAACGTTTAAAAATGTTTAATTTTTTCACTTTTTCTAAAAAGCATAATTTTTTGCTTTTAGGTACACTTTTTAAAAAAAATATTACACTATGTGGTTCCAAATTTTTTATACTTCTACGCAGGATACCTGTGCATATAGTGAACCTAATTTTTTAAGTCGAAGTAGTATACAGTTTTCTAAAAAAAATAACTTTACGTATAAAAAAGGGAAAATAAAAAATTTCAAAATTAAAATGTTTTATATTTTTTTAAAGAAAACTAGCTAACTAACTATTTTATATAAATAAAAGGATTCACTAAATTTTGTGTATTGTTTTATATATCTAAAAAAATATTTTACATATTTAAGACATTTTTTAAAAAAATGGTACCTAAACGTAAGCTTGTATAATGAGATCTCAAAAATTATGTCCAACTTAACTTAAACTGAAAAAAATAATTTGAGCTAAGAAATTAATTTTGTATTTCTACAGAATAATTAAAATATTATTATTAAGAACACAAAGAAAAATCTAAGCTCTATTGGAAATTTTTAAAGATGTATGTTCCATAAGCAAAGAGTTTTATTTTTAGCATTTTACTCTTTGGAGTATGTCCTGGTACCCTTATTTGAACTTTAATAGCCTTATAGAATGAGAGTCTTATTTTTATTAGTGTTGCATTTTTAAGGCAACACGAGGGTTATTGGAGACGAACCTTGTAGTTTTCAATCATGATCGAGTAACGAGGATGACACCTCGGCAAGCAACATATTCTCTAAACTTTCGCATAACTCCAAGCTGAGGCCTTAAAAGTCTCGACGGAATTAACACGCATCAGACCTCTACACAGTGCATCTTCAGTGGTACTGGAGCACGATTCAACAATGACAGCCAAGAGTTTGGGGGGCGGGCGGGAGACTTAGAATTTATAAGGGAGTTTTACCTAAGTGTATATTATCCTTATTACTTAAGCATTATTCAAAATTTCGAAATGCAGCTGTGAAATCCTTAATATAACAACAAATTGGGCTTTATTTTTAACTAAATAAAATATTTCTCATGATGAATATACTAGTTTTATAAAATAAAGCTTACTTATTAATTTCTTTATTGCACATTTTATCTAGCGTAGAAATATTTTTGGATACTAAACTGGAGCAATTTCCGCAAATTTTTGAAGTTACACGAATGTTTTAAGCCGATTTTTCCGAAATATTACAATTATGCAATATTTAAACAGAAAACTTGTTAAAAAATGATATATGCTAAAATAATTTTTTCAATTAAGGAAAATATATGTTTAAATTGAATTCTTAACATTATCACTCAGAAAAAAATTTATAACCTTTTAAAAAAAATTCCAAATATTCTCTCACGACACTGCGGTTTTTGCTGCACGCACTAAAGTACCAGGAGTTTAGAAAAATCATTCAAGCACATTTTTGTAATGGTAACACTTTTTACTGACTAAAAATCGAACACGAAGTTATCACAATAGTTCATTCCCTACAAAATGATGTTAGAAGTAATGACGAAAATACCATTGAAAATTACTCACACTCAAACTTTCAGAAAATTGCCAGATACATCAAATAAATGATACTAAAATATGAAAGCTTTTCAGCTGTAAGTGAATCCTTTGAAAAGTCGATTATGGATTTTTATCCCTTCATGCTGAAAGGTTCAACGTCCTCTATAATTGCGTTCTATAAAAACAACATTCGTCGCATTTAGTAATAAACATTTGAGTGTTGTTTTAAGCTCATAGAGATATCCAATACATTTAATGATCATTCGTGCTGTGTATTTATTTTACATTTGTTGTTGTAGTTTTTTTAATGTCTTTTGAATGTTTGTTCTATTTCAGCTATTAAGAATCTTAAAGGATAGATATTGCGCATCTTCAAGCACATTATCATTAATATTTTTTTTAAACTTTGAATACACAATGAAAGTTCCATGTTTAATTTGTAAAAAGAACATAATACAATTAACTGTATAATATAGTGAAAAATTATGTATATATATATATATATGTTTTAAATTTTATAATTGACCAAACTTGATATATTTTTGATTTCCACTTTAGTATGTATGTGTCTAGATATTTACCCTTAATTACACTGGTGGGCAAAACTTAAGCAACAATGTAAAAAAATAGCAGAGATAGCCATGTAATTGCAGAAAATAAGGTCTGGAGATCAATACAGTGAACACATAAGTCAGTAGAAACGTCATGCGTATGAAATTATCAGGAACAAAACGTCAGAAGTAACGTGAGTGTACGCAAAAAGCGTGATATCGGCGCACGCTGCTCAACAGTAGAATAAAATGAAGGACGAAGACGCAATTCAACATATTCGCTGCAAGTGCTAGTAAATCAGTTTGTGAAATATGGCTAGAAGAAATCACCTGGATGACTTCACACGTGGAAGAATGATCGGAAATCTGGAGGAGGGGCGTACTGTCACCAGTGTAGCTGCAGAGTTCGGAATCAACAATAGTGTCATTTCGAGCGCTTGTAAAGAGTTCCAAACCACAGGTACTGCTTTTAGAAAGATTGGTGGTGGCCACTCGAGGACGACAACTGCAGGGGGTGACCAATATATCATTCTGTAGACGAAAAGAGGCCGATAGCAGTCAGCAATTGCCCTTTCTCAGCAACTCTCTACAGCAACGGAGCGACGAGTGTCACGGTTTACTGTGGCCAGATGCCTTCAAAAAGGGGGTGGATTCGCCTGCCTTCCTGAATGCTGCCTCCCGTTGAAAGTTGGCCACCAACTCCATCGTTTACAGTGGTGCAAAGAGGTCAAAAACTGGACAACTGAACAATGGAGTCGTGTTCTCTTTACGGATGAGAGTCGGTTCAGTACCAAAAGCGATTCTCAACGCGTTTTGATTTGGAGAGAGATCGGGATTTGGTTTTATCCCAGTAACATCAAGGAAAGATACCGTTACGGTGGTCCTGGAGTTCTTCTCTGGGGAGGCATTATGCTGAATGGGCGAACAGAGCTCCACATTTTCGACAGAGGGTTTGTAATCGGGGATCGCTATTATGAGGAGGTACTTCCACATGTGCGTCTGTTCCGAGGTGCCATTGGCCCAGACTTCATTTTTATGGATGACAATGCACGGCCACATCGGTTTCTTGCTGTTGAGAAGCTGCCGGGAAGTGATGATATCACTCAAATGGATTGGCCAGCCTACTCCCCAGATTTACATCCCATCGAACATGTGTGGGATGATTTGGGGAGACGAATTGCAGCACGCTTACATCATCCAGAGAACACCCAATAACTCAAACAGATGCTGATTAAAGAATGGGCACTCCTACCGCAAGAAATATTGCACCAGCTGGTTCTGAGTACGCCGAGACGGTGCGAAGCAACCATTGCAGTGAGGGGAGGGCATATACCATATTAAGGAACATCTGCTTGTTGTTCTTCCTGTTGGATAGATAATCATGAGTCACGATACAATATGTTCAATAAATCTTGTTTTTGTTTGATTCCATACCGTATGCATTGTATTCTGTTTTCAGCGCCGATGCTTTCGTCAACCTTTACGTACATAATAATCTCGCTCATTTCTGAATTTCATGTCTCTCAGATTATTTTTCGTGCATTTATGACAATAAACCCACCTGTTTCTTAAGTTTTGCACACCAGTGTAGTATAGTACTAATCAACATTTAAGCTCTTTAAAGTTTAATCACACATTCAAGAACAATTTTAATCAATAGTAAAAATAAATTTACCTTCAATTATTTTCATTTATACAAAAAGTCTATATAAGCAATACTTATTGCGTTATTAATATGTATATAGAATTATTTTTTTTATATATATTAGTGAATATCAAGTCATGCGCTTAAGATTTCTTTTGCAAATTTTCAAAATGTAATGTTGTCTTAGTTATATGAAGAGTGTCAATTTAATTTTTTTAATCTGCTTCTATAATCTTTATTACACTAAAACTAAATTATTTTTAAGTATGTTTTCGTTTGGTTAAAACTATATATTGATAAAAAATAAAATCTATATTATATTGCTGTTATTACTAATGCCACCTAATCGGAAAAGGCCAGATCAAGGCCCACGAAATTCATCATGGCAAAGGGTGAAGTGACGCTTGTCGTTAGCCATAGGTTTGAGCACCATACAGCTGACAGAACTAAAGTATGTTTATCTTATTATTTTTTCAACTCAAAAATCAATATCACGTAATGTTCATCGATGGAAAGTTTTCGGTATAGCTACATTATATTAACTGTCTATACATATATATACTTAAATGAACTCAGTGGTGCAAATGCCCATGAGAGCCAAGGTCTACTGTGCCTATTCGTGACCTTAGGCGCTAGGTTGCATGTGCAGATGTTTCCGACAAGTGGTCAATCTGACGCGAAACCCAGTGTTCAGCTTCCAAGGAAGCTTGGTACTCATTTATCGACCCACTGAAGGTATGAAAGGCTGAGTTGACCTTACCCAGCCTTTCACCTGTGGCGCGGAAGCGCGATACACTACCATTCAGCCCCTGGGCTTCATACATATACATAGACAGCTCAAATATGTGTTACAATAATTATTTTTAAATTTTCTTAAGATTTAGAGTCATCTAAATTTTAAATGCTCATGCCATTATCAAATATAAAATCATAAGAATAATTTTGAGTAGAATTTTCAAAGGAAATGAAAATAAGAAACCTTAAATCACACACAAAGTCAATAAACGCATACTGAAATAATGTCATTTTTAGAGGAAAAACTTTTAGACCTTATCGAAATATTTTTAAAAAACTTTTTCGGCATTTTCATAAAAAAAACCTCATTTTATTTTACTTACGCGTGTTAAATATTCATATGCGTTGAAAGTGCATGTTAAAACAGGTCCGGAAATGTATTATTTATTTTACGGTTACAGGTGTTCTTGATAAATTTTGAAGCTATAAAATGATGAGGGAAATATTTTGTACCAGTTCACTTGAAAGAAAAAATTGCATATGTCTACAAAAATAATGTTTCAAAACATTCACAGAATATATATAAGCTAATAGAACCATTATACCACTGTGGCAACTAATTTTATTTAATTATGATAAGATCAATTTATAATCACAAAGCAAATAACTGAAATTGATAATAACGATAAAAGTTACAAAACAAACCAATAAATGCATTGTGCACACACAAATTCAAAAAAAGAAAGGTAGATCTAATTTTGGTTTGTTTGAATTTT